>JAKSZP010017328.1:0-124962 GCA_022478985.1 Massospora cicadina
TTGTACCGTTCCGGGGTACGAAAATTTTGCCATCAGCTCAGTTGGCATAAAACGACTAATTTTTAAAATTTTTATAATCTTGATTTGCTGCAGCTTTAAAAGCCATACTGAATTTGCCAAGGTTGAGACGGGAGAATCAAGACCCACTCAATCACAATTCCATGTTCAATCTTTGATAAGTGTCAGGATGAGTTGAAAGCTTAAAATGAAAGTTGTATCACAACCAAACCTAACTCATCTTAAGCTACTACCCAGTTAGAGACACTGATCTTGACTACTCAATTTGCTGCCTTACCAATGCGCATGATGAACGCGATAAGTCTATTAAAGAGGAGTTGGACTTCAGTTTTAATATATGATGATGTATACACCTGATGACAGAAACTTTGTAGGTTTCCTGAAAATGTAAAGAATAAGTAAAGATGTCACAATTGATTATCAGAAGGCTCACCACATATAAGGCTGCATGGGTTGCAAGACTTGAGAGATTCTCAGTGCAAGATTATGACCTGGCTTAACTTAGACCAAAGTAAAGAATATTCTCCTGTATGAGCTCAGAAGTGAGTAAGATTTCAATAACATGAAATAAGACTTTTTGCTCATGAAGATGGAAAAAAGAGCGTCAGTCACTAATTATGCTTCATGTTACTTAGAGGTCAACAATTATGGAAAATAGAAACTTTGGATCTAATAACTGCAAAATCGTTGCTATTGAGTTCTCTAGAGATGCATTCCGCTTTAAGACGCATATAACCTTAGCTAGCGAGGACGCAATGTCACTAAAGGCCATCAAGGAGGCCTTACTTTATGCCCAAGGAACATATAAGACGGAATATAAGGTAATATGGCAACTAATTAAAAGAACAAGCAAGGCTGTCTATGTCACCATTATTAAAAGAATGAAACCCAGAGACAAGACTTCAAAACCTATAAAAAGGCCCAAAATGGAACCTATCCGCAACAAGTACCATAACTTGGGAAACTTTTTGTGCTCATGTTTTATAAACGCCAATAAAAGAAAGATGTATTCCCAAATAAATGATATCACATATGTGGTGAACTGGGTGGATCTACATACCAAAGGAGAAAATAATCATGGAGATGAAGATGTATTCAATGCAGTATACCATGTGTTAGGGGTACTTATTGCAGTAACTGTATTTTATTTTAACTACAAGATCATGAATTTGACATAATTGTATTTTACAATATCTACCTGGCAAAGGTCATCCGACCTACCAGGATCATCATCACTATTTAAGAAGGCGAGCAACTTGTGATGTCTACCTCCAAGACCATATAGTATATATAAGATACATATAAGGCTGCATCAAAAGCTCTTATTCTTTTTGAAGAGTCAGTCACTTACAACTGATTAACCGGGGACCCATTTTAAAGAAGATGCAGAAGTTTAAAGTAATGATACTGAAGGTTTGCATTTTGCTGTAGTGGATACTAGAGCACCTTTCAATATTATATACCCCAAGTTTAAGAGAATACTCATGCTTATTCTAGACATAAACTACAATGTCAAGCACTGAACAGCTAGACCAGATGTCATGAAAGCCTTAAGAGCACTTTAGGGGTTTCCGCTACGTTTTGGGTGCATGGTTCTGACGGCTTCAGTAATGGTTTTTGACAATGACCATTACGACTTCTTAGTTAGAACCCAGTTTCTACTTAAATTTGGTGCTGTGATTGACTTAACCAACACTACCATGAGCATACTCAGCTATCAATTATCACTGCTTTTCAAGGATGAAGATTCTAAGCCATACAAGCAGAATACATGTTTAATAAAACTGACAAGTCAATATACAAAGCTATAGACCTTTAAGGAAAAATTATTTAAGCAACTAAATGTCATAGTTAGCGTAAATGAAGTCCTACCATTGAGCGCTATTGAAACCATGGAGACCATACCTGGTGATCAATGGAAGACTCCATTATCATTCAGGGAGAAGATACTTATAAACTCAATACTTGAAGTTTATAGTCGTGATGGGATTAGAGAATAGAAGCTAATCTTACTGCATAGGTTCTTTAATACCAAATACACCAGAGAGCTGAAGCCAAACTGGGGAACATCACCAACCATTTTATCCATATTAAAAGGAACAAGTTGTCACTCAAGTCATTTTGATGAGTTGCAACGACACCAAATCAGTACAAACTGTTGAATGTTTTGCTAGACTAGAGTTTGAGAATGTGACTGACAAGGAGCAGATGAAATTATAAGAGCTCCTGGATGAGCATAACGAAACCACTAGTGCTGGAAAAACGACTTGGACTCTGCAAAGGAGAGGTTCATAGGATGGTCACCAGATCTTTCAACCCTTTTTAAATCAAAACTGCACTGCTATTCAAAGGCAAATATGAAAATATCGCCAAGGTGTTAGCTCAGCTATCTGAAGCTGCCTTAATCAGATCTCAAAGAGCCCGTGGGCTTTGCCATTATTCCTGGTGCACAAGAAAGATGGAACACACCAAGTGGTTATGGGTTTTTACTGTTTATATAAAGTAATCAAAAAATGATTCATACCCGCTCTTTCATACAGAAGATGCAATAAAGTGCTTGGGATGATTAAAGTTTTTTCTCCGTGATGGATCTAGACAGTGATACTAAGTATGGAGTCTCTTCTGAAGACAAAGAGAAGTGTGCCCTAATTAACAGACAGGGATTGTTTGAACCTACGAGGATGCCACAGGGGCAGTGCAACGCTTCTGCGGACTTTCAAAGAGCAATGTCCTATAACTTTGGAGACATAAAGTTACTAAGTGTGCTCATCTATTTAAATGACATACTAGTATTCAGTTGCATATTTTAAAAACACCTCCAACACTTTAGAGAAGTATTTACCTAGTTATAAGAGTCTGACCTGAAGCTGAAATAAAGCAAATTCACCTTCATGAAGAGACAGCTCGAGACTCTAGGACATGAGATTAGCTAAAAAAAGAGTTATTCATCGTGAAGGGAATATCAAAGCCATATTGATCATGGAACAGCTTTAAAGCATGCGTAACTTCTAAAGAAAACTTGGGATGGTGGGATTTTATCAGCAGTTTAACCTCTAGTTTGTGGACTTGGCTGCACCGCATACCTACCTGTTAATCAAGGAGACTAAGTTTTAATGGGTCCTGAAGAAAGAAGAAGCCTTTGATCTAGTAAAAAATAGACTTGTAGAGGCACCAATCCTAGCATACTCTGACTACAGAAAATTAATTTACCTTTATACTAATCTAGTCACATTTTGCTTGGAGAAATACTCGCCTACTGAATGAAAAATTGATAAACCAACCCATCAAGTACTAGTCCAAGGTCTTTACAAGAGCAGAAAATAATTAAAATGTGACGGAAAGTGAGAGCCTGGAGGTGATACAAGCATTGAAGCACTTTTAACTTTACTTATATGGAGCACCTTAAAGTTGCTATGGATCATGCGTTGCTCCTCGTTCTGCACAACATGAAGGATTCATATGGACGCCTTTCCTTATGAGCAGTAAAACTCCAAGAGTTTGACTTTGAGATCATATACAGAGCAATCAGCAAGAATCCTAACACTAATTGGAATCCTCGCTTGTCTGGTTTCCACCTCAAACACATGAGAGATATTGCCTTTATGACCTGATTGGATTACCAGAGGAGGAGAAAAGCTGGAATCAATGAAGTATTGAATATCCTAGAAAATGTTAAATAGATACCCAGCGTTTTAAAGTCAACCTAAAGAAGAAGAGCAAGAACAAATGACACCCATACATCTTACCTTTTTTTCAAGTGGAAAATGTGAAAGAAGCTCACAAGAATGTTGACCACTGACAATCCTAAAAGACATCAAGATACCTAAGAGACAACTTTTTTAGGAGTCAATTTCAAATTACATCAAGCATTAGAACCCTTTGTACCCTGCGCAAACTTTAGGCCCTTGTGAGGCGCTTTGAGTTTCAGCTAATCTCACCAACAGCCTCATTCCACAATGGGTCCATTGATGAAAATATACCATGCCTACCGCCTAAAAGTTCAAGTTTATAAAGTTTTGACTATAAATTATTTCAAAAATTGAATCAAAGCATCAGCAGTCAAGACATACACTTCAGGATTAACTGACTAATTTATGTATAACCAAGTGATAGCGAGGCAAAGATACCCTCAGTTTTTGCTACATGATATTGGTACAACTTAATGTACAATGTCATAAGAAAACACGAATATAGGTGTAGTGAGTCAGCATTTCATTACTCGATACATTTCATCCTACAAAGAAGCGTAGAATGAGTGAATTAAACCTTAGGAGTAATTTTTATAAATATGTCGCTTAACTAAAATTTGAAGCGGAGAAACTTCTGAGTTCCGCGCTGTTAGCATACAGAAATTTATATCATTGGGTTATTGATATGTCTTCATTTGAGGCTTGTATTAGTGAGAAGCAGAGCTATTACTTTGTTGGCACCAGTCATCACCGCGGATTTCAAGAGCCTATCACCAGAAAGTTACCAGTAAGAGTTGGCCAAAGAATCGATAAAATCTTGGCTTGAAGAATCCAATATCATCAAAGCAACTATTCTCAAGAGTCAGCGTGAGAGTCAGAGATAGACTAAGTTACCAAATTTAAGTTTAGATAAAAGGCCTTATTTTGTCATGTATAAGGAGGCCAGCATTAGAAGTTGCAAGTCTTTTGGATTGGTCATGCAACTATCATAGCAAGAGAGGAGCTGAGTATTCAATAAGGGATGATGAGATAAAATTGTGTTTAACATAGTACATGTCCGGCACCTTAAGTCCTTCCCACAGTCTCATCCTGGGTAATGAAGCGTCATAGATTCTACTATGAGTATAAAGAAATTTCTCTCCCTTTAGGAGGAAACTCGCCATTATACAATCACCTTAGTATCAGCAAATACAGAAATGAAACAAAATAAAGGAATAGAACCCAATTTTATAGATGCCAGCGTCCAATAGAATTTTCATTCAGTTGGGAAGATGTCACCTGAATTAATTTTATACATGTAAGATGTGGAGGTTTAATATAAGATGATAATGCCGCCACTTAAGACTATGAACTTTGACCTATTTTTATACCAGAAAGAGAATTTTTTAACATTCAATGATGGATCAATTCCATCTGAAACAGCCAGTAAAGAAGAAATTATTAAAAAACCATCCAAACTAATTACCCTGATGGAATTAATAAATCTTCCATCTGAAAGTACCTGAAAAGTTAATCAACTAAAATTAATAGATGAACAAAACCCTGAAGTGAGGTGCATCAGAGCAGTGCCATTATACAAATAAAATGCAATCACACAGTAATAATTTAAAGCATAAGCAATAAACAGAAAAATTATTGCCGCCCCAGACCCAGAAGCGTGTATTGAGAAATGAGCCAATGAACATCCTGATTCCAGGATATCAACTGTGAGATGGATCTCATGGATACAAGTATTGACCAAATTGGATGCTGCCACCAAGTATGAAAACAAGATGAGCCTCAAAAGAGTTGCTGTTGGGATTATTTCCCATATTCTCAGCCTGCTAGATTACCTGGTATCGCTAGGGGAAAAATCCCTAAGGCAAAGTGAATTGGAAATCGGTTGACCCAAATTTTGGAGGAACTATGTTTGGGGGATTTTAGGATATTTGTCTGGTCGTATTCATTGGGGATTGATCTGGATGAATACCCAATATCTCATCAGGTGGAGCAGCCGACGAAATAAGAGCATCTGATAGTAATTAACTATCAGGTGTACCAATTGGGATTGGTTGGGTTTCATCACCAACTGATTAGGAATGTTTAATGAGTTGCAAGGCAATTGATGCTGCCTGCAACTAGTGAATTGATTGGCTGCTAGCCAATTATGGATGATTCGCTTAGATTGAGAGGAAAATGTTAAGGATACGTTTTTGACTCTTTTGTTTGAGGTCTCGAGGATGTCTAACATTGGAATCCTAGTCAGGACGGGGAAGACCATTGCTGCTGAGATGAGGAAGGGTGATTCAATGGCAACGGCTGTTGTTTCATCAAAGAGGTGTCAACTGAGGGTTAGACAGCCAAATCCCCTATAAAATCCCTAGAATTCACTATCATAAAAAAAGAACTCAGGTAAAAAATACACTGAAAGGTACTCACTAATTGACACAAGTTTATGGTCAGTAAAGAACTAATAAAGAACCTTATTAGTTTGACTGTAGATTTGGTAATAGTTAGACTACCAGCATCTAGCGTGAAGATTCCATCTCAAGGATATTATTGCAGAAGGCAATAATTGGTAGACTTTCAGAGAAGAGTAGAGATCCAAGCGGGGATCTAGAGATGAAGGGAACCATGGCTAAGGGATTGCTGCTGACTGTGTGTTGGGCTGAAGGGGACTGTCATCATAGGATTTAATATAGATTGAGTGGACAGGACTATAGGGAACGAATCCCTAAGAGTGCAATATTCAGTATTATTAGAGATATTGGCCAAAGCATTGGGCCTGAAGATAATTCTAACTTGACTACAGATAATAGTCGTCATACTATTATCAGATTATATATATTCTTACAACGCGAGGTGCACAAGGAAAATGAACCTGTGCAGTAGAAAGATTACTAGGGTTGACCTCCAATAATCAACTCCTAAGAGTAAAATTTTTACAAGTTGGTGCTCACTACAGGGGTAGTTGAGTAGAAGAATTTATCCAGAATGTCATACAAAGAAGAAAGGCGTAGGTTGTTGACTGAGATTGCCACAGTGAACCAGAACGCTTTAAACTCTGTGGACCACTGGGAGTTTGCGGCCTTGAAGGAATGAGTAACCAAGGTGGAGGAAGGAGTTGACAACGTACCCAACTTTGGGAATGAGTTACTTGGAAAAGTAAACTCGTTAAAGAAGAAATAAGGAGACCTCATCTGGGAGGTTCTATTCCTGAAAACAGAACGTGAAGCGGATTGTGTTCATTTGAGAAAATTTGGTACAGACATTGAATAGTTATTAAAAGAAGTAGAGAAATTGAAAGCACACAGAAGTCCAAGTGAGTCTGATGTGGCCAATGATGTTGAAGAAGAAAGTCTTTGAACAATACTTAGGAAAATGAATACCCCAAGAAATATGCCACCCGCATTCAATGTTAATTTTGGAGATGACGCCTGATGACACTCTGCAAGTAAACCGACTAGCCAAACTGAGAGAGTCAGCCTGAACTGACCCAGAGGAATCTAGGGCAGCCCCTAATTTGCCTACATTCTATTAGGATAATGCCCCAGCATTTTTCTGACTATTTGACATGACCATGATTGGATACGGGGATCGTCAGAAGGCGTTGATGGTCATGAACTGCTTAAAAACAGATTGCCAGAATCTGGTGTTACCCCACCTGGAGGGGGACAGCTGGTCTTATGCTGAGGCTAAAGTGGCAATAATGAAGGAATTTGGCAGTCCAACCCAAATGTTGAAACACAAGCAAGACTTTATGGGAATTCAATTCCGTAAAGATGAGTCTCTTGCAAGCTTCACAGATTAATTCTACCAGGAATCACAGATCCTGACTGGAGCAAAGGTGTTAGATGACTTTGATGCAAGAATTGCCTTGCAAGCAGCCCTTTGGCCCTATTGCAATTTACATTGAATGATGTCTACTATATTCACAACTGAGATAACTACCTCACAAATGGTAGACAATTTGAAGATTTTGGGAGCAACGTTTGATGCTCCGAATAGAAGCTTCAAGTCAAATCCGATCTGAAGTTTGAATCCCACAAAGGGAGGTGAAGGAGCAAAGGAGACTTCAAACCAAACTGTGCCAGGGAATAAGCCCGAGGATCACAATTGGTTAAACAAGAAGGAAAAGGTCTGCTTTCAGTGTGGTGGGAAAGGGCATTTAGCTGCACACTAAAAAAAGCTGAAGGATCAAGTTAATATGGTCCAGGCTAAGGAGATAGCAGCCACCAAGGATTCAGGAAAAGGTCCTGCTGTCTAGACAAGGAACAGTCTAGGACAGCGAAGAAACCTGTTCCTCCCAATGTTATGAATGAAGAAATAGATATTAGCAATTTGTTTGTGGATGACGAGCAGGATCCAATATATAAAGTAGTCAGCATGGACATAAATGCTGTGACCAGAGCCAGGGTGAAGAAGATCGACCCTGAGATAGTTCAGGAGGTTGCCCAACCATATGCCTGACAAAAGGTGGAGAAGATTCAGACCGCCAAAAATCCTGATGAGTTAACTGATATTTGGTTAGATGAGGCCAACCTGTCGATTCCCCTTGGCACAATAAAGGAATCATTTCCTGAATTATCAGCGCAAATAATTAATACCCTAGATTTGGCTAATAACGCCGCAATTCACTCAGTAAATACCCTATTACAATACTCCAAGAGTACATATATAGATATTCAGGTGAATTGAGTGAGGGTACAGGCAATAGTTGACAGCGGAGCGCCCATCAACATTGTGTCAACCAAGCTGGTGAAGAAGATGAATATCTCTCCAGACTTGGAACACAAGAAGGAATATGGAACAGCTGGGCTGAACATCACCGTTTCCTGTGGAGCATATAGTGCACTGCCACTATGATTTGGGCTGTTGGTGGTATCCGCACCAGCGATAGTTTTGGCAAACCAAAACTATGATATCCTGATCAGTACAGAATTTCTGTGAAAGTACAGAGTTAAATGTAACTTTGAGGATAATACGTTGACCATCCTGGGTCAGACAATACCATTAGTATATCAAAAGAATGGTGAAGTTCCATTGAACCGGAGAAACAAATTCATCAATCTATTTACAATTATGGTACTATCCCAATTTGCTACCAATTAGTTGGGCAAAAACAAAGAGAAATGCTGACAAAAATACTGGAAAATCAGGGAATTCCTTTGTGGATTAAAAAGGAAGAAACCATACTGGCCAGATTGCAGATGATAGTCGACACAGGGTTGATTCTGGAGATTCTGGAGTTGTTGTATGGAGAAGTTGGAAGCCCCTGGAAGAAGTCCAGAGTGGAGCCTTAGTGGCTCCTGGGATACTTATGCCGGGCCATGGAGAAATATGAGTTCTCTTGGCGAATTTAAGTAGAAAACTGATGAAGATTAAGAAAAATCAAATCATTGCATATATTCATTTAATACCAAAAGCAGAATTGAGATGATTCCATGATTTTGGATCTCTTGAGGAAATGGGATTGCCAGCTAAAGCCAAAAGCATCAACTTATTAGTTGATTGAGAGCAGCTTGCAGATCTGCCAGAAGGGCAGAAGGAGGAGGTGCTCGAATTATTTGAGAGATATCAGGAAATATTTGTGCAGGATGATCACAATTTGGGATGCGCGCAAGGCGTAATTTACAAAGTTAACACTGGAGAAGATTTACCAATAAGAATGAGACTGATCCGAAGATTGAAAGCCACCAAAGTGGTAGTGGAAGATGAGATCAGCAAACTAGTAAAGCATGGGCTTCTAGTTCCGTCGTCAAGTCCCTGGGCAAGCCCAATTTTGATTGTAAAGAAAAAATATGGATCAAATCAGGTAATGATTGATTATTGGAGGCTGAATAAAATTATAAAGAAGGATTCGTATCCCCTACTGAGGATTGACAATGCGCTAGACTGATTAGGAGAAGTGAAGTATTTCTCTGTGATGGACCTAATCTCAGGATACTGGAAGATTGACTTGCCAGCAGAAGACCAGGAAATATGTGTGATTATCACCACACAGGGGTTATACCAGCCGACTAGGATGCCCCAGGGTCTTTGTAATGCGCCCACGACGTTCCAGAGGGCCATGGACGCGGTATTAAGCGACCTAAAGTTGTTGTGCATCTTGGTATATCCGGATGGTATGTAAGTGTTCAGTAGGACGTTTACTGATCACCTTCAGCACTTGGAGGAAGTGTTTAAGAGACTGTCCGCGGCTAACCTGAAGATCAAGCCATGGAAGTGCCACTTCTTCAAGAAGGAGCTTGAATACCTGGGATTTGTGATCAAAGCAAATGGATTGAAGCTGCAACCCCAGAAGATAGCAGCTATTGAAAAGATGGCTGTGCCAAAGAGTGTCTGAGACATCTAAGTATTCCTTGGGATGGTCAGATACTATAGAAGATTTATTCAGGACTTCGCCCAAATAGCTGAGCCCTTATTTCATTTATTAAAGGATCCAAAAAAGGAGTTGTATGGAATGAAGAGGCTCAGGACTCCTTTGATGAGTTATTCCAGTACCTGATAAATTAGCCAATTCTGAAATATCTGAATTTTGATCAGGAGTTTATCATTCAAACCAATGCTTTGTTGATGGTGATTGGCGCCATACTGAGCCAAGTAGATGAACTTGGGTACAAACATCCGGTGGCGTATGTGAGCCAGACACTCTCTGCCGCAGAGAGGAATTACACCATAACTGAGTGTGAATGCCTTGCAGTCATTTATGCCTGTAAACAGTTTCAGATGTATGTCCATGGAATGCACTTTAAGGTGGTGACGGACCACTCTTTGTTGCATTGGCTGCAAAATCTGAGGGAACCTGAAGGATGACTGGCCTGATGGGCACTCAAACTTCAGGCTTTATGATTATGAGATAGTCCACCGAGTTAGGCTTCTCATCAGAACGTGGATGGCTTATCGCGGTTACCAATGGTCCAGTCAGTATATCCACAGGTGGATGAGCTATTCCAGAGAATGGTCAAAGGAAGAATTGAGGACGAGCCTTGAGAAATCCAAGGTGCTCTTCAAAAAGCGATGTAAAACACTGAGACCATGGATGGACAAGTATATAAGACAATAAATGGAAAACGACTATTATTCCCAAAACCGTTGGAGAGAGCAGCGTTCATTCTAGCCGCTCATAAGGTTGTCAGGCATGGAGGCCTGAGAAAAATGACTGGCCATATTCGCCAGTATTATTACTGGGAATCGATTAATTGTGATGTCATGGACCATCTGGCTTGTTGCGTGGAATGCTAACTGCATAAACCACACAAGAATACAACTGTATACTGACTAGTATGACCTGGATTTGCATGGCACATGGTGTCTATCAACATGATGGGACCGTTGGCAATGAGTACAGGAGGAGCGAAATAAATCATAGTGGCCATTGATCATCTGATAAGATGGGTTGAAACGAAATCATTAACCCGAGTTGATGCTACCAGTACTGCGAGATTCATCCTGGATCAAGTAGTATACCAGCATGGGTGTCCACAAGTTATACTGAGCGATAATGGGACCAACTTCACGTCCCATGTAATCCTGAGGCTAAACAAAACAATGGGGATCTGGGGAGTTGTGTCAGTACCATATCAGCTGGAGACAAACGGACTGGTAGAATGGGTCAATGGGATGCTGGCCACAATGCTGAGGAAGCTAGTTGCAGGGAGAACTTCCGTGTGGGGAACGTACCTGAGTTTGGTGATGTTTGCCTACAACATCAGTCATCATACGGCGACAGGAAAGATGCTGTTTAAATTACTTTATGGGAGGAAGGCTGCATTACCACCAATAATATATTCAGTAGTAGAACCTACGTCAGGGATGAGTACTGAACAATACCTGAACTGACTGATGAGTATCCTGATTGATATACAATCACAAGAATTTGATACTTTCTTAAAGAAAAGGATATGAGCAAAATTTATGGATGATAAACTGACCGCCATTAGAAGTTTATTAAATAGGAGAAAAAGTTGCCTATTGCAATATGCATGGTTTTGGATGAAGAAACAAGTTGGATGTGTTATGGTTGGGTCCATTCGAAGTAATTGCCAAGACAGCAACTGATGCTTATTCCATCAAGAATCTCTTGTATGGAAGAGCAGTAAATCGAGTCCACACTAAATATTTAAAGCGATGGATTGAAAATAATAAAAAAAGAGTTCCTGAAGGACTGATGAGCCATTAAGTTGGTCATGTCCTAATGATTAGGTCAAGTCCAAAAAAAGGACCTCTGAACCAATCTGGATGGTTAAGTCTGAAAAAAAGGACCTCTGAACCATAGAAAACTGGTAGGTTTAAGTGCCCAGGATCCAGTTTGGGGGAAAAGATGGACCTCTGAACTGAAACAAGGTCAAGCTTCATAGGGTAAAATTTTTTTGATAAAAGATATAGAAAAAATAATATATATATATATAAAGCGTAGATAAAAAAGCTGATATATTTTTATAAATTTTTTTTATTGGTTGTCCTCAGTGCGGGGATGATTCCGCCTATGTCACCTCTTGGGGGAGGGAGGATGGATTGCAGTAGGGAGGAATAGCCCATTGAAATCGATATGTGATTGGACACTTGCAAGGGTGAGTCCTACTCAAAACCACGTTCATTGAGCTGACGCCAAGCCCTGAGAGAATGCGACTAGGGGAAGAGAAATAGATATGTCAGAAGATGCCAATTGTGAAAACCCAGAGTGGGGTGGAAAACAGCAATAAAGGAAGAGGCAATCAGTGAATAACCCTGAGTAATCTCAATAAGGCACCAGCGCTGGGGATTTGTCTCGAGTGCCTGCTGACAGGCCTCATCAAGAACACGGGACATGTGAGCTGACAGTGAAGAAGGAATACTCGAGGGAGGTTGCCAAATCATACCCCTGATTAGCGCCATCAACGGAAGATAGTGATGGGAAGCTCCAGAGAAGAGGTAGTCATGTAATGAATGGATTGCATCCTGTAAATGATGACTATGGGTTTCGCGGAAGCTGAAGCTGAATTCTGATGAAAGTCAGGTGAGGCTGGAAGCTTCATCAACCAACTTTGAAGAACTTGGCTGGCAAAGTGGAGAGCATAAGTGGCAGTATCCCAATCCAGAAGGTTCTCCAGATCTGAGGGATTCAGCACTAATGACAATGCCTCAGTGACTTGCATTCAAAGTTCAGCATAGGGGAGCTCAGTATGAATGCTGTTCACAATTGTAAGCTCAGAAACCAGTACAGAGGGTTTGTAAAATTGACCAAGTCAGAAGAGGAACTCAGGGAGCAAATCCAACCTGGCTAGGAATGAACAATCTAGAGCAGTTGGCATATCCTTTGGAGCATCGACAATGATGTTCAGAGTCTCAGTGAAAGAAGCCAAATCCAGAAGGGTTTCAAAGTCCAACTCAGGGATTGACTGCATGGGAAGAGTCAGCCGAGAGTTATTCAAAATGATAGCATGTCTGGTTTTGATAAGATTGGATACCATTTCTGGTAACTCAATGGAAGGACTAGCTGCTTGCACCAGGCTAGGCGTATGAGTCCTGGAGGGACCATATAAGAGGGTCCACCGAGCATCCCAACTCATTTGCTGGAAGAGGCGGAGGTCCAAATTTGATAAACTGTTAAGAAGCTGTTGGTAGTGAGATTCCAAGTTTGACATATGAGCAGGACTAGAGGGGGGATGTCAGACTGATATAGAAGTTGACATTATGCACCCTACACTCCATTAGGCTCTTTTTTTGAGAAATTAATTTCATAAAATTAATGTATTAAGCTTTCCAAGGGAAGAATGACTTACAGCCAAGAGGTCATGAGCGAAATAATGAAGGCAAATATACATAAGTATTCTTAATTAAGCCACGAGACAAATATCGATGGCAAGAGTCTCCTGTTTAGGATGAGGAGAGATTCAGGAAATCTAGGACGCTGGACTGAGAAACCTAATATGACAGCGGGTCATATACCCTGATGGGGGGAAAACTGGATCCCAGGAAAAAGATACTATGAGTAAATTGATCAGCCTGGCATGACAAGAGGTCATGGGGACCACACTCTGAGTAGGCGGTAGCGAGGAGGAAGAGGAGGAATGCCATATACTGAAGATCATCCTGAGCAGTGTTGAGTATTGATGAAGTACTCTGCTTGAACCAATGAAGTAATTGACCAGGCGTCTGAAGCGGTGTTTCCATGCTTAGTCCTTTTCTCGCTGGAAATCTAGGCAAGAGGGGGATGTGTTGGGATTTTTGCCCATATTCCCAGCCTGCTAGATTACCTGTATCGCTAGGGGAAAAATCTCTAAGGCAAAGTGAAATGGAAATCGGTTGACCCAAATTTTGGAGGAACTATGTTTGGGGGATTTTAGGATATTTATCTGGTCATATCTGTTAGGGATTGATCTGGATGAATACCTAATATCTCATTGAGCGGAGCGGCTGACAAAATAAGGGCATCTGATAGTAATTAACTATCAGGTGTACCAATTGGGATTGGTCAGGTTTCATCACCAACTGCTTGGGAATGTTTAATGAGTTGTGAGGCGAGTGATGCCACCTGCAACTAGTGAATCAATTAGTTGTTAGCCAATTATGGATGATTCACTTGGATCGAGAGGAAAACATTATGGATACGTTTCTGACTCTTTCATTTGAGGTCTCAAGGATGTCTAATGTCAGAATCCTAGTCAGGATGGGGAAGACCATCGCTGGTGAGATGAGGAAGGGTGATTCAATGGCAACAGCTGCCGTTTCATCAAAGAGGTGTCAACTGAGGGTTAGACAGCTGAATCCCCTATAACTTCCCTAGAATTCACTATAATAAAAAGAGGACTCAAGTAAATAATACACTGAAAAATACTCACTGATTGACACAAGTTTATGGTCAGGAAAGAACTAATAAAGAACCTTATTAGTTTGACTGTAGAGTTGGTAATAGTTAGACTACCAGCATCTAGCGTGAAGATTCCATCTCAAGGATATTATTGCAGAAGGCAATAATTGGTAGACTCTCAGAGAAGAGTAGAGATTCAAGCGGGGATCTAGAGATGAAGGGAACCATGGCTAAGGGATTGCTGCTGACTGTGTGTTGGGCCAAAGGGGACTGTCATCAAAGGATCTTAATGAAGATTGAGTGGACAGGACTATAGGGGAATTAATCCCTATGAGTGTGATATACAGTATTATCAGAAATACTGGCCAAAGCATTGGGCCTGAAGATGATTCTAAATTGACTATGGATAATAGTTGTCATACTATTATTGGATTATATATATTCTTACAATGTGAGGTGCACGAGGAAACTAAACCTGTGCAGTAAAAAGATTACTAGGGTTGACCTCCAATATTCAACTAAGAGTAAAATTTTTACAGTTGTGAAGCCCTACAATATCGCAATACTCCATTCCCATTTAAGATTAACTCACTTTTAGTTTATATCCTGAATCTATACAAGAATTATAGATTACTTCACTTTTTATTATTATTATTTAACCGAGGCAAGCTGACCAGGGGACAGACATTACCAAAAGAAAGAAACGACATGAAACCTGAACAGGGTCAACTCCGTCAAAGAAAGTTTTTCCACCTCCGGATCAGGACTCAAATTTTTCTGCTTACGTTATGGGTAAGGTTTTCGTGTTAATAGACCTACTAACCGCCAATAGCTTCCTTTGGCTGGCACCCCGATCGATGTGCGAAGGGTGGGAATCAAACCCACAACCTTCAGGTTGGTAGCCGTACGCCCTTACCAACTCACCTTCCACCCCCTTAGATTACTTCACTTTTTATTATATATAAAGCCTTTACAAAAGGATTTCAAATTTTCGCTTGTTTCTGTCACACATCTGACATTCTAAATAAATTAGCTTCCATTGAGAGTACTCTAATATTCTTGATAGCTTCCATAGTCCCCACGCTTTTGAAGTTGATTATTCATGTATAAGATTTACATGAGAAGAGGTTAGGGAAATACTGATATATGAGTATCAGCCTCATTCCATATAATAAACTGAGAATGGCTAAAAAAACTTGCCCACGCCTCTTGCATTGAGGGGAGGCTGGATGAGTGGTTGATGGGCAGCTGCTTTGATCATTCTGTGTAGATTTGGAATCAAAAGTGGAGTTGGCATGTACTTTCACACAAATAATGAGAAGCAGTTATTATACCCTAAAGCCCAATTCTGCTAAGACTTTACCATGTTTAAATGCCGCAGTAATTTATGTAACTTTGTCTTATTTATGGCATATAAATTGGATGTATGCATGTTGATTTGAAAGGGGTTCGGTGTGTTTATACAGTTGGGCAAAGGGTCGTTTTAACAACTCTTTGAGGTAGTCTTCTTTCATCCTCTGAGGGACACTAATACTGAGAACATCATAAAAACGTCCATGATCAGTACCGAGATTAGCAAGAAAGTGCCCTCCATAAGTCATTGTGTTTTTGTTGAAGAGGGCAGAATCTTCTAAAATTTAATAATGGTTAATAGCTTTTTGTGGTATGGAAGTTATTGATTTGATAAGATTAATTAGATAACGTAGAACTCTACCATTGACAGAGTGTCAGGTTTTTATACTAAAAAGGGGTGTGGAGGGGTGTCTCAGGAATTTTGATAAAACAGGATGAACAAATGTTTCCAAGGACTCTAAGAACTTTGCACATAGACGTTCTCAGTATTCCATTTTTAGCATCCTTTTATATGATGGATAGGTCTTTCAGCGGTTTGACTTGGTGATCACCAATTTATGAGGACGCCAACAGTTTTTTACCAATCTTAAAAGCTGTTTTATTTGTGGCTTCTTGCTCAATTTTACCATATGCAGGATAATCACTTCAAATGCTTAGTTATTTTTCCAACAATAAATAGTGATGATCTCACTCCTTTTAAGAATTAAATCTCAATATGATGATTTACTTGCAAATATTTAGCATAAGCTCTTGGGTTTTCCCAAAAATGCCTTAGCGGAATTGATGATGATAATGAAGAGGTCTGTTTTTTATCAGTCTGGTTATGGTTAAATCAGTCTAGGAGGGGTTGCGGCTTCCCATCACAAATTAATAGTATTCCCCTAGTTGGGATTTTTGCCCACATTTCCAGCTGCCTAGTTTACTTGTGGATTGCTAGGGGATAATTACCATTGGAGAGTGAATTGGATATTAACTTGACCCCAATCTCAGGTTAATAATGTTTAGGGGATTTTGGGTAATTCGCCAGTTTGAATCCATAAGGGATTGGTCCAAGTTATTGCTTAAAAAATTTTCAAGAAGAGTTGCCAATGAAAATGGGGGCATCTGATAGTTGATCAATGATTAACTATAATGTGTAACAATTTGGATCAGTTGGGTTTCATCAACGACTATTTAGAATTCAATTAGTAGTTGTGAGGTGAGTGATGCTTCCTGTAACTACCAAATCAATCAGTTGGTTTGTGCCCTAGCATAATGGGTAATGAGTCCCATTACATAAGCAGGTCCTTAGCCAAATATGGTTGGTTTACTGTAATCAAGCGGAAAACGTTTGGGACACGTTTTCTGGCTCTTTCTGTTTTAAGTCTCAAGGATGTCAAACAGAGGAATCCTAACTAGATGGAGAAGACCATCACCAGTGAGACGTTGGAAAGAAGTTCAATGGCAATGCTGCCATTTCATGGCTAAGGCGCCAACTGAGGGTTGGGCGCCAAATTTTCTCTACAAATTACCTAACAATTAACATTAATAAAAAAAAAAAAAAAAAAGTTAAAAGTTAAGAGCTAAGAGGTATAAAGCTCAATATTAGTTTTAAGTTCTATCTATATTCAGTAAATTATTGTTGTTGTATACAATAATTGTGGACTCTTTTGTCATATAAAGACTAAGGATCGAGGATCCTTAGAAGAGAAGCTGAACTTAGAGTGAATCTACCCAGATTAGAATGATGAGAAGAAATGCTGAAAATCTCTGAATCCGAGAGAGAATCAGGTTAGGCGGATAAGGGAAGAAGTCCTAATAGTTGAGATCAACAGTACTTTGTGGAAAATTACAGGTCTAACGTTGGAGTATATCAAGCTTATCTATTCAACTACAGGTAATAATCGTCATACTAATATCAATCAAATATCAACCACTATCAAGCAACGCAAATTTTGCACATTTCAAACCTGTTCAGGTAAATTTAGAACTATCAATTGGTGAAATAATCAGTATTGTAACATTTGGTACTCACAAGAAGAGTAGCCTGTTGATACTTTTAACAATTGGTGCTCATCACAGGAGTAGTTGAGTAATATACGCCAGTATAAGATGTCATACAAGAATAAGTTAAGAAAACTATGGTAAAAATTGGCTTCCATCAACAAGAACGCCTTGAATTCAGCTGATCATCAAGAATTTGCTGTCTTGTAGAAGAGAGTCATCAAGGTTGAGGAAGGAGTCAAAGATGTTTCCAATTTTGGCAATGAGTTGCTAGGGAAAGTAACTTCATTAAAGTAGAAAAGAAGATCTAGTTTAAGAAGTTTTATTTTAAAACTGAACATGAAGTGGATTTTGTTCAATTGTGTTCATTCAGCTCAGACATAGGCATCTATTGAAGCAAGTTAAAGAATTGTAGACTCATGGGTGCGAATATGAACCCTATGAAGTGACTGATGCTGAAGAAAGGACCACAAGAATTCTAGTTGGGACGTCAATCAATTCACAGAAATATGGCAACCTCATTTGCAGCCATTTCAGAAAAGATCCCAAAGACACTCCTAAATAAGTCTAGTAGCCAAGCCAAGAGTGGTGCTAGAGAAAGTTTGGAGGAATTTAGAGCTATGCCAAACTTACCCAAATTCCACTGGAATAACGCCTTTGCGTTCTTCCAATTGTTCAACATGACTATGTTTGGGTATGGCAATCTCCAAAAGCTTTGATGATGATGAACTTCTTGGACACAGAGTGTCAAAACTTGGTGCTACTTCATCTAGAGTGGGACAGCTGGTCTTACTCGGAGGCCAAGGCTGCCATAATGAGAGAATTTGGAAGTCCCATGCATATAAAAAAATATGAACAGGAATTTATGGGAATATAAATCCAGAAGAACGAGTCCTTTGTGAGTTTCACCAACCACTTATACTAAGAATCACAGATTTTGGTTAGAGAGAAAGTACTGGACAATTTTGATGTGTAGATCATGTTGTAAGCAGCCCTTCGGCCCCATTGCAATTTACATTGAATGATGTCCTCTGCGTTGGCAACCAAAATTACCACCTTGCAAATGTTGGATTATTTGAAAATATTAGAAGCCATGTTTGAGGCTCCAAATTGAAGCTTCAAGCTGAGTTCAGTTTGGTTACAAATTTTACAAAGGCGACTGAGAGCACTAAGGAGCTCTACAATTGAACCATGCTAGGAAATAAGCCTGAGGAGTTCAAGCGGACTAACAAGAAAGAAAAACGCTGTCATCAGTGCTGAGGGAAGGGATAATTTGCTACAAAATGCTATAGCAAGAGGCCAAAGGGGCAGATCAATGTGGTTAAGCAAAAGAAGCCAAACCTGCACATGTTTAGGAAAAGGGCCCACAGCTTAGATGTGGAACAGCCTAGAGCTGCGGTTAAAAATGTTCCTCTGATAACCTAAATGAATAATTTGATATTAGTGTTCTGCTAATCAATGATGATATGTGGACCAACTTTACCAAATGGTCAAACCTAGACGTTAATGCGGTAACCAGATCCAGAGAAAAGGGGATTGAACCGAAAATAATCAGGACTCACTCTCCTATATGTGCAACAGCTAGAAGACAGGATTTGATCCACAGAGAATCCAGAAGATATGGCCAAGGTCAAGTTAGATGAGGCAAATCTGTCTATCCCCTTAGGCACAATTAAGGGATCATTTCTGATTTATCAGCACAAATTAATTCACACCCTCAATTCAGCAAATAATGCCATTATACACTCAGTAAACACAATTTTGCAATACTTGAGTAAACATATATTGATATACTAGTCATTTGAGTATGGGCGTGGGAATCATTAAAAATTGAGCGCCTATCAATATTGTCTCGACCAAGCTAGTGAAGAAGATGAGAATCTCGCCTAATTTAGAGCATAGGAAAGAATATGGGACCTCTGGGTTGAATACAACCATTTCCTGTGGAGCGTATAGAACTTTACCACTCCAATTTGGATCTTTAGTGGTATACGCCCCAGCAATAGTTTTGGCTAACAAAACTATGATATTCTGATTGGGACTAAGTTTCTAAGAAAGTACGGAGTTAAATTTAACTTTAAAGATATTATGCTGACCATATTCTGTTAGAAGCTACCTCAGGTTTATCTGAGATATGAGGAAACTCCGCTGACCAGGAGAAACAAATTCATCAATCTGATTTACAAAAATGGTACTATCTCAATTTGCTACCAATTAGTTGGGCAAAAACAAAGAGAAATGCTGACAAGAATACTGGAAAATCAGGGAACTCTGCTACAAATCATGAATTTGAGGAGCATACTACCAGGAATGCAGACCATAGTTGATAAGAGATTGACATTAGAGATACCTGAGCTGTTGTATGAAGAAGTCGGTAGCTTTTGTAAGAAGTCCAGAGTAGAGCATGGGTGGCTCCTGGATTAGCTATGCCAGGTTCTAGGGAACTTGAGTAACTGGCGAATTTGAGTGGAAAACAGATGAAAAATCAAGAAGAATAAGATCATTGCATTTTTCCATCCAGTCCTGACAGCGGAATTGAGGAAATTCCATGATTTTAGGACCCTTGATTAAATGGGTTGCCATCAGGGGTGGCCAAGAGTAGTAATCTATTGGTTTATCAAGAGCAACTTGCTGATATGATGAAAAGGCAGCAGGAGGAGGTGCTCAATCTATAGAAAAGTATCAGAAAATCTTAGCCCAAGACAATCACGATTTGGGAAGTGCAAAGAATTTCATCCATAAAAGTTGACACTGGGGAAAATTTATCAATAAGAATGAGACTGATCTGATGGTCAAAGGCCGCTGAAGTGGTAGTGGAAGAAGAAATTAACAAGCTTTTAAAGAACGGGTTTTAGTTCCGTTGTCAAGTCCCTGGGAAAGTCCTATCCTGACTGTGAAGAAGAAGGATGGCTCTATCAGGTATTGATTGGCTATTGGAAGCTTAAAGAACAAAGTAGGATTCATATCCACTACCACAAAGTGACGATGCTTTAGATCAATTGGGAGAAGCACAGTATTTCTCAGAGATGGATCTAATATCAGGATTTTGGCAAATCAATTTGCCAATGGAAGAACAGGAGAAATATGCAATCGTCACCGCACAGGGGCTTATTAACCAACGAGGATGTCCCAAGGTCTATGTAATGCGCCTGTGACGTTCCAGAGGGCCATGGACGCCATTTTGAATGGCCTAAAGTTGTTATGTGTCCTGGTGTACTTGTACAATATCAATGTGTTCAGCAGGACCTTTACTGACCATCTACACCAATTGGAAGAAGTCTTCAAAAGACTGTCTGCGGCTAATATGAAGATTAAGCTGAGAAAGTGCCACTTCTTCAAGAAAGAGTTGGAGTATCTGGGGTTTGAGATCAACTCTAGTGGACTGCAGCTGCAACCCAGAAGATTGAGGCCATAGAGTAGATGACCATCCCAAGAAGTGTCCAGGATATCCAAGTAATCCTTAAATTTTTGAATGCTACTGAAGGTTTTTACAGGATTTTGCGAGGATCGCCAAGCCCCTATTTCATTTGCTGAAGGATCCAAAAAAAGGGTTTGTTTGTAATGAAGAGGCCCAGAGTTCTCTTATGAGTTACGCTAGTATCTGATAGATTCTTCAATATTATGATATCTGAACTTCATTTGAGAACTTATAGTGCAGACCAATGCTTTGTTGATGGCAATTGGCGCCATCCTGAGTCAAGTATATGAGCTTGGGACAAGCATCTGGTAGCTTATGTGAGCCAGACATCATCATCAGCAAAACGGAATCACACCGTTACTGCTTTTGAATGACTTGTGGTGATTTACACCTGTAAGCAGTTTTGGGTCTATATTCACAGGACACACTTTAAAGTGGTGACGGACCACTACTCGCTGCATTGCCTAATCAAAGAGAACCAAAAGGATGTCTGGCCTGATGGGCATTGAAGCTTCAGGCTTATGACTATAAGATAGTTCACTGTTTGGGGAGTCTCACTAGAATGCAGATGGCTTATCAAGGTTACCAATGGTCCAAGTGGTATACCAACAAGCTGATGAGCTGTTCCAGAAGATGGTTGGTGGAGAAATTGAAACAAGCTAAGAGATCCAAGGTGCGCTTTGGACAGCGTAGAAAACACCAAGACTAAGTTTGGACACTTGGTTAGAATGATTGACAGAAAAAGACTACTATTCCAAAGACCATCAGAATGAGTGGCAATCGTTCAAGCCGCGCATAAGGTTGCTGGGCATGGAGGCCTGAGGAAGACAACTGCTCACGTTTTCCAGTACTATTACTGGGTGTCTATTAACTATGATGTAACTGATTATCTCTTGCTGTGTGGGGTGCCAGTTGTACAAGACTCACAAGAACATGACCAGATATAGACTGGTCCACCCTGGATTTGCCTGGCATACAGTGTCCATCAATATGATGATACCATTGATTATAAGCACAGGGGGAGTCAAATATATCATAGTTTTGATTGACCATATGACTAGATGGGTCGAGACAATGACCCTGGCAAAAGCGGATGCTACAAGCACTATGAGATTTAACCTGGAACAAGTTGTATACCAACATGGAAGCCTGCAAGTTTTGTTAAGTGACAATAGAACTAATTTCACATCCCACGTGGTCCCAAGGTTGAATGAGATAATGGGGATCTGAGGAGTCATGTCAGTACCATACCAGTAAGAGATGTATGGACTTGTAGAACGAGTCAATAGAATGTTGGCTGCAACACTGAGGAAGCTGGTCACCGGGAAACTTCTGCATGGGGAACATACCTCAGTTTGGTGAAGTTTGCATATATCATCAGTCACCATATGGCAATGGGGAAAATGCCATTTTTATTGTTGTACAAAAGGAAGGCCACGTTACCACCAATTTTATATTTGGTGGTTTTACCAACAAATGGGGGTGAGTACCAAGCAGTACTTGCTCTGACTTTCAAATATCCTGATTGAGATGCAATCGCAAGCATTTGATATGACCTTGTGGAGAAAAACAAGGGTAAAACAATATACAATAAGAAACGACTGGCATTATCTGAATATCAAATAAGTGATAAAGTAGCCTATTGTGATATGTATGGTTTTGTAAGTTTAAACAAGCTAGATGCGTTATGGGTGAGTCTGTTCAAGATTATTGCCAAGACAGTAATGGACGCCTATTCCATCAAGAATCTCTTGGATGGAAAAGTTGTGAATCAGGTCCATGCTATATATCTGAAGCCGTGGATCAAAGAAAAAGTAATAAGAAAGATCCAGCATGGCCGCTGAACCATTGAGATGGATATGTCCTGACATTTTGTTGGTTAAGTCCTAAAAAAGGACCGCTAAACCAAAAATAAATGAATAAGTCTTAAAAAATGAGACTTCTGAACCATGAGAACTGGTAGGTCAGAGTATACCTAGGAATCAGTTTGGGGAATAATAAAAAAGATGGGCTGCTGAAATGAATTGAAGGCCATGTCCCATATAAAAAAAATAAGAAAAAAATAAAAAATTGATAAAATTTAAGGAATAAAGAAATATATCTTTAGTAAAACATATAAAAAAGTCATATATCTTATATTCTTTTCTTGGTTACCCTCAACTTGGAACGATTCCTGTTATGTCACCTCTTGGGGGAGGGATGATTTATAATTGTAGAGGTAATTTACCATCAAAATCTATTTGAGATCAGATAATAGCAAAGACTAGACCTACTTAAATCTAAGTTTGTTGAGTGGAGGCTGATCCCTAAGAGAAGGTGACTAGGGGAAAGGAAATGAGATTTCAGTAATTGCTAATCACAATACCCCAGATCATGGAGGGAAGCAACAGAACAAGAAGAGACAGTCAGCAAATAACTCCAAGTAATCCCAATATGGCACCGGAGCCAGTAGATTGGGCTTGAGCGCTTGACAATGGGCTTTGTCAAGAACATCGGACATGTGAGCTGGCATCAAGCAGGGGATATTTGATAGGGGAGCCAAATCATGCCCCTGATCAGAGCCATAAGGGGGATGTACCAATGAGAAGCGCCAGAAATAAGATTGTCATGCAAGGAGCGGATGGCATCATGAAGATGGCAGCTACAAGCTTCTTGAAATCGAAGGCAGAAGGAACTATGGAATTTTTGGGAGGATGAATGCTTTGTAGATCAACTTTAAAGAACTTGGATTGCGAAACAAAGGGAATAGGCTGCAAAGTCTTGATCTAGGATGGTTATGAGATTGGAGGGGTTAAGAGCTATGGAATGAACTTCATTCACTCAGATCTCAATTCTTCATAGGGGAGCTCAAAATGTTCACGATTTTTATGGCCAGTTTGGTTGAAAAAACATCTGGTTTATAAATTTATCCAAGTCAGAAAAGGAACTCCAGAAGCAAGTCAGATCTTGCGAGAAATGATTGAACAATACCTGATGGCATTGCTTCAGGTGGTTTAACAGAGATAGTAGGAGTATCTGCAAAAGGATCTAAAACAGAAGAGTATCAAAATTTATTTTTGGAATTGACAAAAAAGGGAGAAGTGGCCTCGAGTTGTTTAATATGGTTGCTACTCTGGTTTTATTGGTGTTGGATACATGTTTCCAGAAGTTCCATGTAAGGATTGCCTACGTGTGCTTGGCTGGGAGTATGAGTCATATGGAAACCATAGAAGAGATTTCTTTGCGCAGATCAACTCATTAATTGGAAGAGATGAGCATCTTTATCAGACAGTTTGTCAAGATATTGCTGGTACCAAGGATTATAATTCAACATATGAGCTGGATCAGAGGGGGATGTCAGATTTTTATAATAGTCAACATTATTCACTTTGATTGATTAATCTCTAATTTAGGAGAAAATAATCTTACAAATAATGAGGTAAGTTCTTCAAAAAATGCAATAATGATATGAGAAAAAGAATTATCAAGATAAAAAATAAGAGCAAAAATAATTGATGATTCTTAAATTTTGCTGTAATACAGACGTTGATGTTAGTAACCTCCTGTAAAGGATGAGGAGAGAGATCAAGAAATCAAGGTCGCCAGACCAAGATCCTGAATATGAAAAAGGGTCATATGCCCTGACTGGGGGAAATAGATTTCTGGGACCAAAATAATCACAAGTAAATTTATTAGTCTGGCACAGCAGTGAGTCATGAGAATCACGATCTGAGGAGACGGTATCAAGGAGGAAAAGGAAGAGAACCGCATGCCAAAGGTTGTCCTGAGCAGCGTTGAGTGCAGGTCAGCTGTGATCCGCTAGAAACCAAGAAATATTTGACCTGGTCTAAGGCAGCATTCTCCTGTCCCAATCTTATTCTCACTGGAAATCTAGGCAAGAGGGGGATGTGTTGAGATTTTGCCCACCTTTCCAGCTGCTTAGGTATTTGTGGATTGCTAGGAATAATTACCATTGGCAAGTGAATTGGATATTGGTTGACCCAATTTCAGGTTAATAATGTTTGGTAGATTTTAGGTAAATTACCAGGTTTGAATCCATAAGGGATTGGTCCAAGTGAATACTTAAAATTTTGTCAAAAAGAGTTGCCAATGAAAATGGGGCATCTGATAGTTGATCTATGATTAACTATCAGGTGTAAAAATTTTGAATCAGTTGGGTTTCATCACCGACTGTTTGGAAATTCAATTAGTAGTTGTGAGGCGAGTGATGCTGCCTGCAACTACCAGATCAATCAGTTGGTTTGTGACCTAGCATAATGGGTAATGAGTCCCATTACATAAGCAGGTCCTTAGCCAAAAATGGTTGGTTTACTGTAATCAAGCGGAAAACGTTTGGGACACGTTTTGTGGCTCTTTCTGTTTTAGGTCTCAAGGATGTCAAACAGAGGAATTCTAACTAGATGGAGAAGATCATAACCAGTGAGACGTTGGAATGAAGTTCAATGGCAATGCTGCCATTTCATGGCTGCGACGCCAACTAAGGGTTGGGCGCCAAATTTCCTCTAAAAAATTTCCTAACAATTAACATTAATAAAAATGAAAAAGAAAAAAAGTTAAAAGTTAAGAGCTAAGAGGTATAAAGCTCAATATTAGTTTAAGTTCTATCTATATTCAGTAAATTATTGTTGTTGTATACAATAATTGTGGACTCTTTTGTCATATAAAGACTAAGGATCGAGGATCCCTAGAAGAGAAGCTGAACTTAGAGTGAATCTACCCAGATTAGAATAATGAGAAGAAATGCTGAAAATCTCTGAATCCGAGAGAGAATCAGGTTAGGCGGACAAGGGAAGAAGTCCTAATAGTTGACATTAACAGTATTTTGTGGAGAATAACAGGTCTAATGTTGGACCATATCAAGCTTATCTATTCAACTATGGATAATATTCGTCATACTCTTATCAATCAAATATCAACCAATAACAAACAACGCAAATTGTGTACATTTCTAAACCTGTTCAGGTAAACTTTAGAGCTATCAATTGGTGAAGAACCCTAGATTGTAAAACTAGGTACTCACAAGAAGAGTAGCCAGTTCCCAATTCTTAACACCCAAATCCACTATTTTCTACAATGGTAGTGCTCAGGTGGCATCCCCTTTTTAATTAAAAGGAATGTATCATACTGTTTAGCCTAATTGCTGCTACAGGACACCTTACATTAGAATTACAGAAGGACAAGGTCTATTCCCACTTCTGGGGCTTGTACCAACGCTTAGATTTTGTGCAGAGAGGTGAGGTTTACAGCTAATAAGCCTTTAGAGTTGGGAGGGGGCGCAGGTACATTGGGTTTTGGGAGTGTAGGTCCACAAGCAATTTGCGGTAGCAAGTGCAAATCTGAGTGGGGATCTGTCTGTCCTTGTATGCCAGATATCCTTTACAGGACACCAAATATTTAATCCTGTGCTTGATTTTATGGTCATCTGAAACATTTTATACCTCATATCCCAGTGCCCCCTCTATCAGTATTGGTTTAACCTCCTCCAGTTTTTCACGTTTGTAAGGGGACAGCACAGAAGTGTGAAAAACCACATGAATTTTCCAATGAGGGGGAGTTCCAAATGTAAATCCCATTGTATATAATATGACTAATAGGGAAAGGGCTTGCTCTCTTACAAGCCAGCTTCCAGAATGGAACCTTAAGGTGGAAATCTTTGTGTCCAATATTATGAGATCAACTGCCTGGTAGCTTAGGGATTCATGGAATCTACAGTAAGAAAACCGCTTGCTATACTGAGTGGCTTTAGTCATCTGACTTTGCACATGTTGGTGTATCTTCCAAATATACATTGAAAAACTTTCTACCACAGGATTTTAGTGTGTATCTGTGGGCTGATAGTGAAGGGGCGTTATAACCCAAGTTGGCACAATTTGGAGACATACCTGTTTTTTGGGATATAAGAAAAAGCAAATAATTATCCCTGCTCCCAAATCAAGCCTCAATAAGTCTAATTTAAGCCCTTTTGATCATAACCTGTCACCAAAGGCACCAATGGGACTTTTGCTCAGGAGGCATCACACGCATGAGAGTTGAGCGATATGCCTTCTGGATTTGTATATCCACTTCCCAAATCACAAAAGATGCAAATCTTATCAATGCAGTCATTAAGACAAAGTCAATAAAGAATATTTACGGCGTCAACTAGGCGATTGATCCAGAAGGACTTGAAAATTTTTTGATTGTAAAGAGACATGGAGGTCTTAATAGCATTATGTCCCCACTATCCCTATAAATTACAAATTCTTCCAACGAAATAAAGTAGTTTATTACCTCATCTTTTTATCTTCATTGACCACCCAGCCATTTTTACAGCTTTAAGTCTCATTTCAGAACTTAGCTTTATTCTAGTGTTTGATAAGCTGAACTGTTGATTTATGCTAGGAGTCATTGTATGCAAACTGGGTTGAGGGAGTCACTTACCAAGATGTCTAGGGAATGGCGGAGTAGCAATCAAAAGAATTGTATAAGTGTCTGGTTGGTCTTTTTATTAGACCATTAAATTTTTGTGGTAAACTGATAACAAACAGGGTTTTATCTTAAATGTATTTTACAGGGCGTCCAAGAATTTTGGTGTGAATTGTGAACCTTTGTCGCTTATAAACTCCCGTGGCACTTTAAACAAAGTAAAACAAGGGATATGAATAGCCAGATATGTCCTTGGCCCTGGTTGTCATCAATCAGTTAATAAATATGGTATGTTTGTAAAACTGTCTACAAAACAATAATCACTTTAAAGCCCTAGGAGTTAGACAGGACAATATTGAAATTCACTTATATTTATACTTAGGGTCATCTGCCTGTTGGAGTGGGTGCAATAGTCTGTTCAAACACCTTCAGTCTAAATCAATCCCACACAGATGAGGCAGTGCTTCACCTAAGCGGGCACACTCTTTGTTAGCCCATTCTAGTGATACTATCACTTAGTCAAATTTATGCCTTTGGTACTAAGGTGCCCATGGTCAACAGATCATGAAGATTCCTTATGACCTGTGAGTGTAGAACTTTGGGACCCATACACAGACCGTGGAAGTAAAAATCCTATCAATTTGTAGTAAAATCCAGAAGGGCTTATCCTGCCAGTAACTTGTCCCCTATGGCCTTCACTTCTGGGGTTTCTGATTAAGTGTTCAGCGGGCATCTAGGAGGGAATCTTTTGTTTTGACAGTTGTGAATGTTTCATGGTAATGTGTCTTTGCAGGGGATTTGGGTTCAGTTTGGTTTAATTGTGGTCTTGACGGTGAGTTTTTACATGTTGATTGATAAACAGGTTCGCTCCGCTATGCAACAAATGATTTTGCAAAAGAAGCCATGTTGCAGTCCATATATAGTAGTAAAATAAATAAGAGAGCAATTTACTGCTTTGTGCATTAAGGTCGAAATCAGTTATAATCCATGTAATATAGTGGCCAGAATGCTTGTTGACAAAAATGAAAGTTGTCCTGTTGACAATGAATAGAGAGAAGCTAAAGACCGTGCAAACTCACTATCCTCATACATGTTGAATACTGTCATACAATAAGAATAAAAATAAAAAACATCTAAACTTTTTTATCTATTTATGTGTAGGATGAGAAAATGAAGTTAGAAATCTCCCGTGATTTCCTATATTATATGTGCTGAGGCACGCTAGGCTCTCTCTTAGTTTAAAAAAACTTAAATAAATATAAAAAACCTTTGTTCAAAACTAAGCTTAAAGTAGTATTAATGTAGTTTAACATGAAAATTTTTGACCTTTGGCTTCTTGTGAAATCATAACACTAGATTCTGACTACCAATTTAAATAAAGTCAAGTTAAATACAGAGTTTAGAACTGAGGAATGGTAAACAATAGTTGCACTTCGACTTGAAGAGCTACACCTATATCCATATTTCAACTTAAGCCTTTAATGATTATTAACTTTATTACTAAATTTGTATTTTTAAACTAAATAATATCAAATGTGATTAATCTCATGGCTAAACTTGGGAACTCCTTCTCCATACTCTTGTTGGTAGCTTATAGGTAAAAATCATATGGCGGTCAGGTAGGAACTTGAACGTTACATCACCCCCTGAGACGTGAGATTGTAGCGTGCAAAGAACTCACTAATCTTTTGAAGGCAATGGGTACAATCTTCCTCTTATTACCAAGTTGATTCTTCAACAGGACAACCAGACCATTTAACTAAAAATACCATCTTCCTTTCTTAACCTTGGTGTCCAGTATACTTATAACCTCAAATCCATCATCTTCTGAATTATCTATATTTACTGGCCCTGGATTTTTTTGAGATTGACCTTCAAAATTTCTCTGATGTGAAATACGAAACACAGGATGAGCCTTTGACTTTGGGTGGAGATCTAAGTCAAATATTACCTCATTTTTAAAACAAATAATTCTGAATGGCTTTAGCCTATAGGGGCCCAGCTTCTCGCATCTGAATGGAAGTGAGTTGTTCTTTGCATTAATAAAACCAAATCCCCTTTCATGTTAATATTTCTTTAAAACGTTTCTTATCAGCCTAAACTTTTGATAACCAATGGTTTTTATGAGGTTGTTCTTCAAAAATTTTCATGTTCTCATGGGTGCTCTGGACCAAACTGTCTGCAGCTGGATTGGTTCCTCCAACCTAACCTTCATATACCCTAAGGCGCTGGCCCTATTTTTACAAAAATAGAGTCACACCCTTAGATGAGTGGAAATGGTTGTTATAGTCAAATTTGAAAAACGGATCCAATCTACCCTTTCATCATAGCAAGCTGATGTATATCAGCAAAGGGATTTTCTAAAATCTGGTTGATCCTCTCAATTTCCCACCATATTGTGGGTGGTAAGATGAGAAATGAAATGGTTTAATTTCTTTTTTATTAAAGGTTCCCAGGATCTAGATATGAACTGAGGAGGAGTGGATAGCATAGCGGGGTGGTTCCTTATCCACTCTGGGTTAGGCTTTGATTGGAATAGAATTAGAAACCAATACGTACTAAAAAAAACTTGGAGTGGTATATTTGTACCAAGGTCAATACGCCTCGTTTACTTTTTAGATATGAACTGAGGTCCACAATATGAGACGTTTTATTAGGTATACCATGTCTTGAAAACACTTCTTCCCTAAAAATATGTGCTGAATCTTTTGAGGTAGTTTTTCCTATTACAAGGAAAGCTCAGAATATTTAGTGAGCCAATCTTTTACAACCATAATTGAATTTTACCGTTTGTTCTAGATAATCTAACCATGATATCTACACTAAGTGATGTCCATGGCCTGTAAGGAATCTTAAAGGCTTCAGATTCTACTAGTATTGTTGGTGTGAAGGCAAAGATCTTGCACAAGTCAGGCATGATGATATACACTTCTTAACAAGTGTGTTTAAACCTAGCTAAGAACAGTGACAGATTATAAATTCAAGCGTCTTTTCACACATAGGATGATCTGCTAAGGGATGGTCATGGCAAGCCTTGACTACCTTAAGTTTCAAACCTCTAGAAGAAGACATGGCCTAATCTCGTGGAATATTTTTCCATCTTAAAAAAACTCATGGTGATCATCTGAATCAGTACCCTCCTTTAGTTCAAAAAGGCTTTCTTACAAATTCTGATGTTTTCTAGGCTCTATACACCTTCTTCTTGAAAATATGAGAACCTTCATTAATAAGCGCAAATAAGTTTAGAGTGAGTATAGTTTCTGTGTTGTAATAGTCAAGTTTATTCTGAAAAGATAAAGTAGGGTCCCTAAACAGCATCTCTGGTAAAAGGTTTACTTTCACAGGCTTATATTTATAATTTTGACTAAATATAGTGAAAGCTTTGGTGCCTTCTCACCTGACGTTAATTCATCTTAAATTATTTCTTGTAGAATTACAAGTTTTTGTGATCAGAGTTAATGATAAAGTTTTGGCGTGCATAGAGTAGGCGAATCTGCCACTCCTCGAGGACAGAAATTAACAGCATTTCATTTTTGTAGATAAAGTAATTTGTCACCACAGGGATCATCTTAAGACTAAAAAACAAATTGAATTTTCCAAGTCATCTTCTACTTTTTGAAGGAGGAATTCACCCAATGTTAGAGTCAGATGCATCTGTTTCAACATTAAAAGGACTATTTGGGTTGGGATGAGCCAGCACTGGTGCTCACATAAGACAATCTTTGATGTTCTGGAAGATCTTCTCTTCATCCTCCCCCCAATTAAAAAAGAACATTACCTGTATGACGTTTTAAAGGAACCCCTTCTTTGACAAACCATTAAAAAAACTAAGAAATTTATTACTTCAATAAACTGCATACCCCTGTACAAGCAACAGGAGTCTTCCACTGATTACTAAATGAAATCTATCTGAACATATTGCCTGTCCATCCTTGATGATCACAATACCTATGAAGTACACTGGCTCCTTTTTAAATTCACACTTTGATGCGTTCAGTTTCAGGTAGCACGTGAACTTGCTTCTAAAGCTGAGCATACATCCTTGTGATGTGATACAAAGTATTTGGAAAATCTCAAGATGTTATCCATATAGGCACACAACACTTCCCTGCAAAATTTCCAAGTTCCTGATTAATCATCTATGGAATACTTCAGGGGCATTTCGCAAGCCAAAATCATCACTTAATACTCATAGACTCCTAAATGACATTTAAAAGCAGTGTATTTTGTGCTCAGGACTACACTGGGATCCTTTAAGATCGTCCACCAGTTAAAACTTTGTAAAAATCTTACAAATTGCGATCATGGGGAGAATATCGTCCATCAAAGGGAATTAAGTATGGATCAGTTCAATTATCTCATTAAGTTTTCTATAGTCAATGAAATGACGTAACTCCATTTGACTTTGGAACCAATAAGACTGGAGAAATAACTGAAGACCTGGATGGGACAATCAACTTCTACTGTGTCATTTTTTAACATAAATCTCCAGAGAATATTCAGATTTTGGGTTCAGTGGATATACTGGACTACCTTATGGTAACACAGCTCCTTCCTTGAAATTTAATGAAGAGCTAGGTGGACCATAGTTGAAAATAAAGAAGTCCCTTTTGTCCCACATAAGTGCATAAAACCAGTATTATTCAATAAAGATGTTCAGGTGGGTTGTTTTCTGATGCCACTCCCATTATTAAAATTATTGAATAATTGACCTCAAACTCTAAGGTGATTGGCTCATCATTTGATGGTTTTTGATTTACTTTTGGGAGCTTATATCAAAAGAGGGGAAAACAATAACACCATCTCATACTAAAGATCATGCGGTAAGGTAAGTTTACTAAAACACTAATTTCTCTTAAGTGAGTAGGCCTTTAGATATAGGTTTAGTGAGGAGTCAGCTTTACAAACTTTTTAGAATATTGGTGTCATCTGCCAGTGTTACTGTATCCTTTTGGTGGACTTTTAGACTTAAGAATCCCACTAGACCTATGTCAATATGATTTTCACCTGCCCCTGTGTCACCATTGCCAACGCATTGATGGAATGAGTAGAAAACTCTTGTTTTAGTATAAAGAGGATTGAGATATAGGAATTGGCATAACTATGATGGTTTAATTTTTTTGCATTGAATTTTACTTATCACAAAGAGTGTATACAGTATTCTTTGAATTTCCTGATGCTTGAGCTTGATTTGGGTGGGCTTTGGGATCAGTATGCTAGTTAAATAAAAATATAATTCTTATTTTTTAAACTTAAATGATTCTTTAATGCCCTATAAAACTTCACTGACACTCCATTGAGTAAGCAAAATGTTCCTTATCCTTATGAGAATTGATCATAAAAAGATGTCTCTCCACTTATTGGGCTAAGTTGAGCTCCCTAATAAAATTTTGTTTATAGGAAACGCCAAAAGTGACAAGAGTAAATCTTGATTAAGATGTTAAAAAACAGTTTTGAGATTTGTGACTATATATTTACTCTGGCAGCCTTAGCCATTGGAGTAAATATGCGGGCATATTCATTGACTGAATGGGGACCTTGTCTCAAAGCCGATAATGCAATCCATATTGCATTCTGTGTCTCATTGTTGGAATCAGGGCAGGGTATAAGCTCACTGATGCTAATTAGTCCCTGATTCCAACAATATCACAGGTGAAATACATCATCAACTGCTGAAATAAATAAGGGGCTTGTTGACCACTAGTTAAAATAATAAAACAATTAATTAAAATAAAAGATTGGGTTTTTATATGTTTTTTATTATGTTGCGACAAGGGAATAAAAATTAAACCCTCTTATGATTGCACTGCTTAGTATTTCATATGAACTCAAGCCTTGAAGCAAAATAGGCGAATAATTCATTATTAGCTTTGAGCCTATTTATAGGAAATATGGGGATTTGACCTATCAGAGCTCTCAAAGATTGCCTCACTTTAATGGAACAGCTGATGGAGGGTCAAGAGTAGGTAGGACAAGGCCGTGAGGTAAATATTTTATATACTGGAGCCAATCACCTGTGGAGGAAAATAGTTTCACCTGGTGTGACCCACTCCAGGACTATAAAAGGGCCTGGTATCCGCGTTGGAGTTTACTAAATTGGATTTAAGACGTGGGGGACCTCTGAATGGCTCCCCTGATTCTTCCAGAAATTCGCCATAATCCCATTACTAATTGTAGACCTGTTTGGCCGAGGAATTGGAGTAATCGCCTTACTTCAAGAGGCCAGATTCTACTGGTAATTGTATAGTCCTTTATAATTTTGAAAATTGGAGCTATTCTCCTATGAACTATTATTACTCACTAAATGAACAACCGTTTGTCTGACGCCCATCAGGAGTAGTGGCCTGCTCTACCAGAATTTAACACCTTTTTAAAGAGGTAGGGAGTACGTTCTGCATGTCATTAAGCTGAGATAATCAGGTAGCCAGATGGTCTGGAAGTACTGATAAAATGTTTTTAAGTTAATTTGGGAATAAAATTGAACCACCAGCTGCTACTGTGAGACAAGATTGAAGTTTCTCATGAATAAATACCTCTTGAGTAAGATTAATTATTGAGGCTTCTAAGGTATATAATGAGAATTTACTAATACTTTTTCCAGCTCGTGAATATGCATTTTTTGTATTCTAATAACTTTAAAAAAAGCAGTTTATCTCATGCATGAGGAAAGCTAAGGAAAACACAACTATAAAAAAGTGGTAATGTGATTATACCAAATAGGGATCATTATCACTTCTGGCTCTGTAGTTATTCCCAAAAGTACTAAGATAAAATTGTTAGAACTTCTTTTAATATGATAAAGGGTTCTCTTCAGTATGCAACAAACTAATTTGGCAAAGGAAGACAGGTTGCAGTCCATATAGCTGAAACTATACAAGTGATTATTTTTCTGCTCTGTGCATTAAGGCCATATCAGTTATTATCCATGCAAGATAGTGACCAGAATGCTTGTTGACAAAATTGCAATTTGTCCTGTTGACAAGGAATAAAGAGAAGCTAAAGCCTGAGCCAACTCACTATCCTCATAAATGTTAAAATCCGTCATACAATAATAAAATAGAAATAAAAATAAATTTAATTTTTTTTTTAATTTAATTAACTGCAGGATTAAGAAAGTGAATTTAGAGAATATAACGTGATTTCCTGTATTATATGTACTGGAGAATGCTAGACACTCTTATACTTTAAAAAGTTCAAAAAAATCTAAAGGCGCTTTTGTTCAAACCTGAGCTAAAGTAGTTTTAATGCAGTTTTAAACAAAAAAATTGACCTTTGACCTGCTTGTGAGATCAGAAATCTGGATCTCATCTACTGGGATTTAATGATTTATCAACTTATTATTCATATTGTATTTCAAATCAATTCATCTCAAATTTAATTAAATCTCATAGCTGAATTTGGGAACAACTTCTTTATATATTATTGGTAACCTTGAAGGCAAGGATCATATGGCGGTCAGATAGAGCCTTGACCACTACAGTTAAGGGGGCTGTGATATCAACTTTGGCAGTTAGCACTAACAGATGTTCCACCAAGCTTTGTTTTAGGAGAATCACTATTACCAGTTTTTTCTCTGATGATTTGGTCTGGAAGACAGGCTTTTGTCCAGAATAACTGATAGTACATGAGTTGAACCTCTAATGAACTCAGTTCTGAAAGTTGGAGTTGAGAGGTCATGGTGAGTCTTATTTTATTTTTCACTAGCTTTTGCTGTTTTAAGTATGTTTATTGACTTGTAATTTGTGCACACTGTCACCATATATTTTAACTCCCTGCATCACATATTTCCGGTGCATCAACTAGAATTGTGGCAGCTAGTTCATTGTTGTAAATTGCCCATGAGCATTTGTCAATGGTGAACTTCCTGGGAAAGTTAAGTAAAAGGCTTGTGACCATTATAATCCTATAGCAGTACAGCTCAAAAGTTTTTCTGGATGCATCACATGATATATTAATGGTTTGTCTTCATCAATATTTTGTAAGACAGGCGTGGTAGCAAGGTCCTCTTTGATGGCTTCAAAAAGCCCACTGACGCTTTTTAACTAGATAATTGCTCGTTCTTGCCCATTAGGGGGTGGAGGGCTAATTTAGTTCCAAGGATTGTGGAGAGAATTTTAAGAATGTGACAAATTTAGGAAACTTCAGAGCTGTCTCTGGGTGGTTGAAGTTGACCACGCCCTTATTGCTTCAAAATTTAAGGGGTAATGGAGTGTACATCGTAATTTTAAAATTCTCTAGAACTAAACTTTGTTCTAAAAATCCATTTTGAGGGCTTTGCATACAGGCCCTTTCTCTGTAAGGTGGCGGCCACTGCTACCAAGTCCCTTTTGTGTTTTCCAGCATGGTGGAGTAACCCAAATGTTGTTAATGTATGTCACTGCTCAAGTTAAGTAGAGCTCTCCCAGTGCATTGTTATTGACTTTTTAAATATGATTGCGTTTTTGAGACCTTTAGCATGACCCTAAATGATATATACCATGGAATATTTAAATGCTGTTAGCCATTCTTGCCCTTCTTTCACTTGGACATATAAAGTACATTAATCTTGTCTTTATTTGAAAATACCTTTTATTTCTCAATTGCTCATGAGATTAGAGTCTGAATTGGGAGAAAGTAAGGCTTAGGAAAGTAGCATTTTTTAGTTGGACATAGTCCAAGCATGTCTAAAGGGTACCATCTGGTTTCTGAGCAAACGTCACTGGAGATATTATTTTTGATGTTTTTTATTAAACAACCCTTGGATAGCATCTCGTCAATCAAAGCTTTCAAGGCTTGATACTCAGCTGCAGCGTGGGGTATTGTGAGAAATTGATCTTGATGAGATCCACCATCAGGTGGAAGTCTATATTGAACTCAGAGTGGGGTGGCGGACTGTTGGCCCTATTTAAATTAATGACCTCAATATAAGGTTTGATTATCTGGGGCATTGGGACTAATTTAGATATTGCTTAAATATGAAGTACTTCATGGTGTATATAATAGCATTTTCTTTCTCCAGGATGGGAAGCAGAGAAATATTGCCTGAATGGTATAAGGATGTGAAGTAGAGGATGTTCTGCTCTAGGTAAAAATATCAACGGTTGGCGCCACCAAACTATGCCATGGATCATGAGTTAGAGTAGATCAGAAATCACTGAGAAGTTGGTGTTAAAATGATGTCCAAGAGCCAATAAGAGAAAAATCTCCCCTAGGGCAGTGTGACCATTGGTACCCGAAAGCTCACTTGACTAGGACTCATATGATAACCATAAATTTAAGCCTGGGCCACTTTGAGATTATAAAATTTCCAGAAGCACTGGTGTCCATCAAGGAGTTAATAAAAGTGCATCTCAAACCAACTGTAATTACTCAAACAAGAAAAAGAGCAATCAAATTTATTAAAGCTATTTATGGCACATATGCCAGAGTTGGTATCAAATCTCACAGCTAACCTCAAATAGTCCCAAGTTTGTTAAGAAACTAAGAGGGCATTGTTGCTAATTGATTGTAGGATAACAGAGTTGAAGCGTGTTGAAATGAGTCCACTAATAAATGTAAATGACTGAGGTCTTCAGTTATAAAATTTTGACAGCGTTCTTCTTCACCTGTTCCAATGTCTCAAGTTGGAAGCAAACACCATTGTAGCCTCTTGGTTCACAGGGATGTAAAGTGTGCACGGGATCTGTTGGCTACATACCCATGAGATCCATAAGTATGGTCCCTGAAGGTAAAGCTGCACCACCAAGATCCCAGGGGTATATATGTTAATTGCGGTAGGCACTCAATTGTAATACAAATGGCTGTAATAATAAACTATGCTATCCTGGGGCAGTATGGGGCATAGAGGAAAAGAGTGAGAGCTTATGGTGTGTGTGGAGAAATACTGGCAATCCATTTCCGCCATAGAAAACTCAGATGCACAACCAGCTAATTTAATCTTGTCATATATATTCATTGGCAGCCGTTTCTTACACGTTAAAAAACAGCACGTGTACACCCTCACTGCAAGCAGGTGGGGTTTTATTGTTAAGAAATTGTACAGTTTCTGCGGGGTCAGTTTTTGCTCACTCTGAATATGGAAAGGCTGTTATCTGTTGAGCCTGATTGTATGCTCCCTCTAAGGTCTAAGGTCCAATGTACCACAACATGTGAGAACCCACCCCTTGTTGAAAAAGTACCAGAAAGTGGCAAAGGCAATATGCTCTAGGAGTTAAGGGACTAAGCTAGTTGATGAAAAGCCTTGATATGTCATCTAACCTTAAGTTGAGACTTTATCTAAAATAAACAGAAGAAAAGTTAATGTCTCGATGCTAAATTAGATACTATTGATGAGACAATTGTGAAAAGCAAGGGTGTGGCCTCCCCTAGATATGAGTTCTGGTAAAGTAGTATGCATGCTCACATTTTTTTGCTTCTCCTTGCAAAGCGTCATGTAGTGCCAGAGTTTGATGATATTTGGAAGACTACAGTTTTTCATCTAGGTAGATTGTAGTTTAAGTTCTATTAAGACTCTCTAGCACCAAAAACCTAAAAGTTGAATCTCTTTCTGCTAAGTATCACCTTTCGAAAATCAATTCAGCCTGAAAATTAGCTCCACTAAAGAGATTTACGAAAACTATTAGCAAATATGGCGGGAAACCCCGCAAAAGAACCCGCAGGCTATGCCAAACGAGCCAGCACCACCCCCCAAACGAAGCAACCCTCAGTTACCCACCTCAGGGTCAACCAGAATCACCCGCTCTCAAGCAGCAGCCATGAAAGCAGGCACCACCCCCACCTGGAGCTACTCCAACTAGCGCCAGTTCACCTGATCGCACTTCTGCAACCTGCACGCCTAACAGCTCTGTGTGTGCTGCCTCCCACCAACCCGCTGGGCCCCCTCCAACCAAGGAGGCCATCACCCACGCTGTTTTAATGGCGTCTGCTCAGTTGAATGCAACTCAGCCCATCCAGACATTCACCTCCCCCATTGTGTCAGCTAATTCAGCCCCATCTAATATTGCTGACGCCGTGTTTCTGGCTCCCTCCATGAGGGGCGATACCCAGCTACCTGGCCCCCAAATACTCAGATGTAAGGTTGGATTAGCCACACATTCTGGTTCACTAAGCACCAAATTGGGACAATCTACTCTTCCCAATGAGGATTCAAATGGTTCGGATTTTGGAACTTCACACCAGTTCCAATCTCACCCGTCCCATTTAAACCCCATAATCGGCACTTCTCAAGTCGGCACTTTATCTCAATATGCTGAAAACGACCAATTCACCAATCAGCCAGTGAGTTTTGCCCACGAAATCACAGCAAATACTCGGGCTGAATTTACCCAAATAGATTGGGATGGTGATGAAACATCGCCCTCCTCCCAATTGGCTGGAGTTAATTCCAATCTGGATGGGACTCCCCAATTTAGCGAGGCCCAACAATCACCTGGCCCCCAAACCCTCGGATGTAAGGTTGGATTAGCCGCACATTCTGGTTCACTAAGCACCAAATTGGGACAATCTACTCTTCCCAATGGGGATTTAAATGGTTCAGATTTTGGAAATTCACACCAGTTCCAATCTCACCCGTCCCATTTAAACCCCATAATCGTCACTTCTCAAGTCGGCACTTTATCTCAATATGCTGAAAACGACCAATTCACCAATCAGCCAGTGAGTTTTGCCCACGAAATCACAGCAAATACTCGGGCCGAATTTACCCAAATAGATTGGGATGTTGATGAAACATCTCCCTCCTCCCAACTGGCTGGAGTTAATTCCAATCTGGATGGGCCTCCCCAATTTAGCGAGGCCCAACAAACCGCCCCTCAATTTAATATGACGCCAGCAACTGCTGTAACATTCCAGAAACAAGGGAACTCCGCAAACTTGTCCAGACCACCAGCTCACACTCAACCTGCAATTGCAGCCCAAAGCAAACACAAACGTACCAAAGGAGCCACTGGGGTGTGTAAAAAACCTCTGGCACCAACGCTACCCAAAGCTGATCCCCGTGAAGTGGTGTTTATTGCTGATGTTAAGAAGAAATGGGCCGAAACTAGAGCGCAAAAAGCTCTACCTCGCTCAACCCTCTCCCATGCAATTCTCCTTTATTATGGGCATAACCCTGTTGAATTCTATACAGAGGATTACTTCTCATACTTTGCAGCGATTGCGAAGACATTTCCTATAAACACCACCATCCATGAATCAGTGGAGGGCCACTACATCGATGTGGGCTTCACTGAAGCTGCCCTTGCTGACCATGCTGCCACCCTCCAGGTCATTATTCCACGCGGATCTCTTCACATCTCCTGCACACGCTCTCACCTGGAGAAAATTTCATGGGTCACTTTTTCCAACCTACCAACGACTGTTGATCCTGAGTCTCTTAAACTGGCGCTCCATCGTGGTTTAATGGAGCTTTGGGTCTGCTCTTTCAGTGGACTTTAGCGTCCCCTCTTACTATGCTCCCACTCAAAGAGCTCGCACTGCTAGGGCGTCGTTCATCCCCTCCCCCACTGTATCCCGCAACATTGAGGTTATTCCTCGTGTGGCGGTAGTTGGAGCATGCCCTGAGAACTTTTTTGTCAACCCTGATCAGGAGCGCCCCCGGTGTTCATGGTGTAACGCCCTTGGACGCTTGTATAGTGGCTGCACAGCTCGAAAACAAGCCCTCTTAGCCACCACCCAGGGGCCTAAACTAGGCCAAAAACGATCCCACGTGGCTGCAGCAGCAATTCCACAACCCACACAATGGGTTCCCGTTCAAGACCTGTCCCCTGAGGCCTTACGCCTAGCAGTTGAAACAGCTAACCCCACTATTGGTATGGGATACCTTCGCGCTCATGCCCCCTTCCAATGGGCACCCCCTCCAATCTCCCAGAGTCAACTCCCTCTCTCACCAAGCGCAAGGCATCCCCACAGGGTGCCCCTCGTCAGCCACCCCCACTCAGGGTTCCGCGGCACCCCCACCAACCTCCACCAGTGATTTATCACATCAACCCTCAGCTCCCAATGGAGCTATGCCCACCAGCATGCACTGGCAACTCGCGGCCTGCGGTAGAAGTGCCACCTCAAAGAGTCCTACCCCAACCCCACAGTCCATTTCACGCGGATCCTTTGCGGTGTTGGAGGAAGTGAATATGGACTCAGACTCATCAAATGGGGACACCGCGGAGGTCACCATTAAGCACCCTCAGGTCCTTCCCCTGCAACGGAGCGGGGGCAGCATCCTAGGCTGGCTTACTGGGTCCTCCGCCCCCCACCCTCTCCTTCCCCTCAGAACCCTCGACGCTCCTCATGGATTGCAGCTAATAGTCAAGCTAAAGGACTCAAAACTAGCCGCCTCACAGCAGCAGGTTTAAGCGCTGGCAACCCCCCAGGACATGGAGGGGAACAGCTATGAGTCCCCATGGCAGCACCATGGCCCTGCAATCCATCAACGCAAATGGGTTTTGGGACTTTAAGCGGAGAGCCCGCCTCCTCCGAAACTTCAGGTCAGCACAAATTGACATCGCTGCTGTCCAGGAGCCCCATATCCTCCCCCACGAACAATCTGCATGGAATGAACAGTTTGGAGGCAACTCCTTCTGGACAAACCATGCCGCCCTTATTGTTTTAAATCCCCAGGTTAAAACCCATTCTTTTTCACAATATCTAGGTGGCCGCCTCATACTGGCCAAACTCACCACTCCTGACTTCTCTTTCTTCGCTGCAAGCATCTAACTGCCTAATGCAGGTCAGGAGCAAAATAGGCTCTTGGAAGAGCTCCTCCAACTCAATCTCCCACGGAATACAGTCCTCTTAGGAGATTTCAACACAACCATAAGTCGCGTCCATGACTCTTACCCCCTGCAGCAAAGGAACGCCCTGGATCAAGTCGCCTCCAGGATTTCCTTCGCCTGAGTGGCTTTATAGATGCGCTTCCACCCTCCGCGTCTGGCCTAGGTTGCATGACTAGGATCCAGTATGATGGAGGAGCTTTCCAGTCAGCGTCACGCATAGATATGGCACTGATTGGCCCCCTGCTAATTGGCCGCGTCTCCTCTCCCATCTCTCGTGACAACCATCTGAATGATCACAGGTCACTCACCGTTGTCCTCACCACCACACTTAGACCGTCGCGTAGGTTCTGGCCTAGGGTTGCCCCAGCTCTTCTCAACAACCCCTTCACTAAGGAGAAGCTGTCTATGACCATCCAGGAGACTCTCACCTCCCCCCACCCCACCTGCTTGACCACAAGGCTAGATGGGCGGTGACCAAGGAGGGTATCACCCGCGTTGCTTACAACTGTGCCAAAGCCCAGATGACTGCAGCTCGCGCCAGAGTCAAAAGGGCGGAAGCCAGAATCAGACATCTAGAGCGAAACTGCCAGCCTTCGCCCTCTCCCAGATGGTTGGAAGACTGGGAAGCGGCGCAGGAAGCACTCCGCTTGGAGCTCACACTGCAGGAAGAACGGGCAGCAAACTTTACAACATCTCGTTACTATGCTCAATGGGAACGCCCCACCCGCTTCTTCTTTCAGAAACAGAAAGCTCGGTCAACAGCGCAGGATATTACTGCACTGAAGATTGGCATTACAACCACTTTGGATAAGGAGGAATTCACGCAGGAACTACACCGCTTCTACTCCAGCCTCTTCCATGCCACCCAGGTGGACCCATCGGACATCCAAGACTTCCTGTGGCGGGCTCCAGAGCCGCCCATTGACCCACGGGCTGATGAGGCTCTACTGGCGCCTATTTCCATCCAGGAGGTGATGGAAACCCTTCTGAAATCCCCACGGCTTAAAGCCCCAGGCCCAGATGGAATACCCTTTAAGATGTACCTTCTGGAAGCTGCAGTGATAGCCAGAACCCTCCGCGACCTCTTCGCTGCACTCTTGGTGAATGGCGAGGTCCTCCCCGACTCCAGAGGCTCAATCACGACCCTCATTCACAAGAAGTCAGACCGTGAGAACCTGGCGAACTGGCGCCCCATAGCGTTGATCAACACAGACCACAAGCTCTTCACGAAGCTTCTGGCTAACCGCATCACCAAATGGGTGTCACCTCGCCTCTCCCCATCCCAGTACGGTTTTATTCCGGGGAGGTCGTTATGGGACAACTATAATGACCTTCATGTGACTTTGACTGCTAACTCTCGTAAGGTGAATGTCTTTGTGGCTCTCCTGGATATGGAGAAAGCATATGATCGGGTAGCCTGGAAGTATATTGATGCTTCCCTGGCCCGCTTCCATCTCCCACCCGCAGCTAGGTACTGGATATCAGCGCTCTATGATCAGCTCCACACCAGAGTCCTGGCGCCAATGGGTTTTACAGTGGCAGTACCTGTTGGACAAGGTCTCCGGCAAGGGGACCCCTGAGCCCTATCCTTTTTAACATCACCCTTGACCCCCTCTTGGCCTCCTTACAGGACAAGCTAACAGGGATTCTGGTCCCAGGTAAAGCCCCCACACGCACCATGGCATTTACAGATGACACTGCCATTGCATTTGGCTGCCCAGGGGATGTTGCCCTCGCTGCTGTGACCATTGAGAGGTACACCAAGGCGTCCAACGCCATGGTCAACACCTCCAAGACAACAGTTGTATAGGTCGGCTCCCCCACCTTCCCCCCACCATTTGGTATTGAACCTGAGCGCGGTACCTTCCGTCACCTGGGCGTTCTCACCAACCAACAAGGAGTTGCGCTAAAAGACAATGAGGACTTGCTCCTTGCAGCAGTTAACTCCAGGATTGCCAGCTGGAACCGGCGGCACATCACCCCCAGGGTCAAGCTCTGATGGCCAATGTGTTCCTTCTCTCCAAAGTCTGGTTCCTAGCGCACGTCTGCCCATTCACAGATGCCTTTTATACGCGGCTCAATGTACTCCTCCGCTGTTGGATCTGGGGCTCAAACCATCCACCAATGGCCCTTTCAACCATTGCCCGACCCTGCAATGAAGGGGGCCTAGGGCTTCTGGACACGCGATCCCACGCCACCACAATCTTCCTGAAGTTCCTATGGCCGATTGTCTGCTGGGACGCGACCCCCATGCCCCAATGGGCGCCCGCCCTCCGCCAGTCAGTGTCAGCAGCTCTGGGTCTTCCTAGAGCATCTCTGACCTCATTAGGGGAGTGGCTCACAAACCACCCAGGCCATCGCCTAAAACCATCCTCATCCCCCTACTGGAACCAGGCTCTCCTTGCCCTGAAACGAGTAGGCGCGCGGATCCACCATGCCTTCCCATACAGAAGGGAAGGCCCTGGCCTCAGCCCACGTCGCCATGCAATTGTGCACAATGGACAAGTTGTCACAACTCGCCTCAACCCCCAAGATCGTCCTCCCATCCGCCCAAGACTCCTTGAGCTCCTCCCTCCATCCGTGAGATTTGACCTTAAGGAATTGTGGAAGGACGTCTATCACCCCATCCTGTCAGCAAAGGTGTCCAACACCTTATGGAGGGTGCTCCACTGTTCATACAGGACAGGGGACCGGACTGGCCCTACCTTCCAGCACTGAAGCTGCCCCCGCTGTGTGGAGCCTATTGACTCCCACCTCCATCGTTTTTTCACCTGTCCAGGTGTCGCCGCATTTTGGCCAAAGGACCGCGCGCTCCTCCATGCTCAGCCCTGGTCTGGACACCCTGTGTAAGACCTCATGTTTGAGCAGACATTGCCTGTTGCCACCAACCCCTCCATGTCCTCGCCTATGCCACAGCCATCTGGACCATCCATAACTCCTTCCTTCGTGCTGCCTTTGACCAGCAGGTGTGGACCCTTCCACACATGATCATCCACTTTCAGGTACACTTTGAGATGGCCCTGAAGGTCTGCACTATGTCGCCAACCCTCCCCCGCTCAGTTGTCACTGCAGCACGGCTCTGGCGCGCAAACCCCCTCCCTTTCTCGATGCCTCCTCCCTCCCCTTCCCTCGCCTCAGTCTCTTAGGAGCCCAGGCGTAATTCAATAAACATCGATGAATCCCCCTTGGGTTGGGACCATCTAGTACTAAAAAAAAAAGACTCCTAGCACCAGGTGGATGACCTCATCTGAGGGACAGATGCTAGATCCTATCACCGTCACATTACAGTCTTGAGCGATCAAGGTAGTAATCATTTGTTCTTAGGCAAGAAATACTTGTTTATTGGCTCTTATTAGCAATACTCATGTGCTTCATGTCAGGAGAGTGCACATGAGGCTGTATAAGCATCCTTCAGCTGTAGAAAAACCTAACATAACAGGTCTTGGGCCATCAAATAACTTCAGTGTTGAGTAACTGAGCTATTATGTAAAATAAAAAACGTTCCAAGGAAAAAATTGTATTCTTTTGAGGGTATAAGAGTACTCACAATTGCATCCATTGTCAGCACGGCATCATCATTCTCATTTATTTGTGAATAAGATCCGTTTGTGGGGACAAGCGAGGAAAATACTAGTCTATTATAATCAGCCCCAATTAAATCAATTAAAAGAATGGGTAGTAATATTGTTTAAGCCTCTCACACTAAGGGGATGCTGGTTGAGTTGGTTGAAGGCAGATGTTTTGATCATTATGGGTGGACGTTGGAATAAAAATTAGGGTTGCAAAGATTTTCACCTGATATCAGGGAGCAGTTGCAATATCAAAAAAGCCAATTACACTATTTTCAACATCCTGATTCGCCACAGTACTTTATTCAATTTTATCTTGGATATAACATATAAATTGGAAGTCTGTGTGTTCAATTTGGGGCGGAAGCCAGTGTTCATATACTCTTGGGAAAATAATCGTTGCAAAAACTCTATGTAGTGGTTTCCTTGATTCTTCCATTTGAGGGATGCTAATAAAAGAACACCAGGAAAATGGCAATGGCCATTGCAAAGGTCAACAAGAAAAGACCCTTCATGGGTTGCAAAGTTTTCATTGAAAAGTGCAGTTTATTCTAAAATTTGATAAAATTTATAAGTTTTGTCTGGTGCAAAATTTATTATTTATTAAGGTAACTAAGAAATAACCTAAAGCTCTACTATAAGCATAGTTCTAGGTTTATATTGGTATGGGGTTGGGGAGAGGTGTCTCAGGAACTCTAATTAATATAGGATGAACAAATGTTTTCAAGGATGCGAGAATTTTGCACAAAGACCTTGTTCAATATTTTATTTTTAGCATTCTTAGAAATAGCGGATAGGTTTTTCAGTGGTTTGACCGACTATGTTCAATTTTTTGATGGCGCAAACATTTTATACAATATTAGTTGGAATTTACTAGTTTTTTCTGATCAATATCACTTTAGAAGTATTTAAAAAACAAAGCAGAACTAAACAACTCCAAAAGACTTACACACAGCAAAACCCCAAATGCCTGGCCCTACCACCCGCTGCTCCAAAATGGGGCAGCGGCGAAACACCTCTAGAATTTTCCACTTAGTGATAAAACTCTTAAACTATGATGACCAGCCCCCCAATGCCTAAGGTCGATAAATTCCCCCCAAGGATCTCGCCCTCCACCTTGCAAGTTCCCAAGCGGTGCTCATAGCCCCATTATGCTCCCCCAAAGCAAGATGTGATTCAGCCTCCAGATTGAATATGGCAACTTGTTTCCCCTACAAGGACAAACAAATTATATAACTAGCCCTGGTGCTTATGCAGCCTGCAGGCTTTATCAACTTTTACCCATACAAGGGGTAATTCAACCTCAGCTTCATTTGCAAAGCCAATGCTGCAATTGCAGCCAACACTCCCCCAGTGTTCCAGGGAATCCCCATCCCAATCACTCACACCTGGTTGCCTGATGACACCACTCTTGTGGTTCAATTTGCAGGCCTCCCCACTCACCTCCCCCTGAGACTTTATACAATGAACTAATAGCTGGGTTGTCAGTATATGGCGCTGACCCCATTCTACAATTTGTGGTTCCCAATGGAGCCAACTGACAAATGGGTCCTTGTGCCTTTGCAACTATATGCCCAATATTAAACTAAAATCATTATTTCAAATCCCCCTCGCACCGTTGTCCCTATGCTCCCAACCACCCTTTCTGGGCCAGAGTAGACAAAGGGCGCAAGATATTCCCATTAGTTTTGACCTGAACCACTCAAAGTGCACTGCCCCATCATAGCCTGAGCTAGAGCAGACATTTTTGAATCCCCCATGATGCTCCCATTGCAATATAAAAACTTTTTGAATGGGGCACCATCCTCCTCGCGCCCTCCGCCCAAAAATGGTAGATGCAACAGCCACTTATTCAGCCAGTATTGAACATACATGTCAAACCCCCACTCCCACTCTAAAAATTAGGAGCCAGCATGGACCCCAGTAAATATAAAAAACCCACTCAGCCACCTAACTCAGCTCAACCTTATGCCAATTGACCTATCGTTTTCAATTAAAATCCCTGGGATTATTTGAAGGAAGTTGATGATAAAGAAATCCCATTCCTGACTAGGCCATAGCCCCAGGCCTCAAAATGTACTTAAACGCAGATTATGCAGCTCAATTTCCAACTCAGCACTATGCTCTACGCTCTGATGCCAGTTTATTTGAAGTGACCACCAACTCACCAAAGAAGCTGTTGCTTCCCCTTATTGTTGCCCCTCCAAGTGGCCATAGCAAAATCAGTCATAGTCTTGGTCAAGGGAATACCCGCCCCTGTCCTTCCCCCATGAAACAAGTTCATAAAAAAGAATCTCCCTTATTTCACCAAGTTTCCAATAAAGCAATACAAAAAGTTGTGATGGTCGCAAAATTTGACTCAAGACCTGAATTACCAGCAACAACTTTGTCACATTCAACACCATACCCAAAGTTCTCCTTGAGACTGAGAAAACCCTATCCAAATGTATCACCACCCTCCTCATAGCTAAATTCTAGCTGCAAGAGCCAATCTGCTATCCATGACCCCATTTTGAGGATGCACCCATGCCCATGCTCTCAGCGCTCTGCTGTACACTGTCCGACACAGAGAAGGTAGATGAGCCTCCTGATCTCCACTTACCCCACCATGGACGCATAGCAGTTTACCACATCCATACTGGTTGGATCATTTTAGTTTTTTTTTATTTTTCAGTTAAGTTTGAGTGATACGCTCATCTCTTTTTGTTCATTAAATTCTAGTTTGGTATAAGTTTTGATCCTCGCAGCTCAATATTGTGTCCCCAGTTGCTTGCATTAGTTGAATAGAATTTAGGTATTTTTCTTTGTTAAAATTCTCAATTGTACTATCCATGGGATGATTGACTTATATATTGGGGATTTTTGCTGCAATTGAACATAGCGGTCACTCCCATTTTGGGTACTCATTTACAATTCACTGATTTCCTTGCAAAATTCTTAGCTTACACATTCAATTTTGGCCAAATATGCCTTGGAAGAATTGATTATAATAATGAAGGTGTCAGAATGCCCATCTGTCTGGGTAGGAGGTAAATTAAGTCTAGGAGAGGAGGCATCCACCCATCACTTGAAAGGTATGCCCCAAGTCCCCTACTGACTCCAGAGGTAGTGCTCAATGGAAATTCAAGTTTTGATTGAAAGGGATGTATTGACCTGTCCAGCTTAATGACCGCGGAAGGAACTCTTACAGTCATAATTGCTTTAATTTAATTATAGAAAATGCCTGTAACCAGTGTTGGGACGCGGGAATTGAACCTTACAAGTCCTCATGTTGCTTCAGGGCCCCAAAGTGCCTATTGGGTTATTATGCCCTAAAGGCAAAAGAACATACAATAGGTCTAATAGAGTATGTAAGAAAAAAATGATATTAGGATAAAGCCTCAAAGTTTTTATAGTACCTGAAGGCTAAAAATGAGTTAAGAGAGAGAAACCAAGATAAACAGAAGGTAGATAAGCGGAAGATAAATGAGTAGAATGTAATTAAGTAAGGTACTAAGTGACATATAGCAAGCAAATGCTTTGATTAGTAAAAACTGTCAGATTTGTTTGCTAATAAAATAAAAATAATTTGTAATTAAGAATATAGTAGATTAGTAATTGGCTATCATAAGCTTTAGTCACCGTTCGTTATGGAACTCAAATTATCATTTAGAATGATCACCAATGATTTAAAATAAGTTATAATTTGAATTACTAATAACTGTTTTTGGTTGTGATCTTATATAAATCAAATTAACTCAACTAAAGTTATTGAAGATAACAATTTGCATTCCTCAATAAGTAAATATTAATGAGTCACGACCATTAGTAAGAGGCTTTACTCAGAAGAGGTAGAGTTCTGACAGAACCCTCTCTAAGCCTCAGCTAGGGGTCATGAGCTAAGACATGTTTTGTCCACTAGGAAAAATGGGGGCATCAGAACCTTCAGGCATAGTTTGGTTTGTATGAAAGAAGCAATTAAGTTTTTGGCTTCCATAGATTTGTAAAGACTAAAAGAGATATCCAAACATAGCAGGGTTGTAGGGGTAAAAAATAGGTGGCGCGAATACAGTAAAATGATCTGGTAAAAGGTATCATTGACGTTAGTTGCTGGTAAGAACAAAGACAGAAGAGGACATATTAATGCGGGGCCCATTTATATAATCAGCATCATTTGTTGGCAAAGTATTTTTTAGGTATCCTCGGCATTGAACACCAGTCATCCTAGAATAAGCACATCCCAATTGAATGGGGAACATGGTTAAGAAATAGTTTATTAATGACTCTTTTAATCTATCCTTGGCATTAGTCACTAGTTGACCAGTATACAGAAAAACATCAAAGGTTTCCCCAGAAAATTGAGGTATTATATTATATTAGTATTAGTAAATTGAATAAATTATATTAATTAATATTGCTAAAAAGTCCCTGTTAGCAGGTTGAACCAGCGGGTGAAACCCTTTTACTGGCACAAATAGAATAATATCATCCAGATCAAACTCCAACTGATCTTACTCAGAGACTGTATATAAGTTGGACTAGCTAGGAAAAACACTCAATCTGGCACCAATAGAATTAGATCAACCAGGAAAAACTTAAACTGATCCTACTATAATCATCCTGAGCTTAATCGCTTGACAGCTGGTGCAGAGGCTCAGAGTAGTTCATCTTAAATTGACCGCTTGATAGCTGGTGTAAATGTCCAAGGTAGTTCATCCTGGGTTGAGGCTCATGGTAGTTCATCCTTGTATTGAGCGCTTGAAAGACGATCAGGGGCCAGGGACATAATCATTCTTTATTCTTTTTGGGTTGTATTTTACATGGGGAGCTCAGGGGTACCTGGCATGGAGCACAATTTTTGTCAGGACGTGGGGATCAAATCTGACCAGTCCTTATGTTGCATCAGGGCCCTGATGTGCCTGGTAGGTTAGTAAGCCCTAAGGGCTAAAGAACCTACAATAGGATTAATAGAGTATGTGAGAAACGATGTTATTAGGATAAAGCCCCGAAGTATTTATAGCACTTTAAGGCTAAAAATGAGTTTTAATAGAAGATTCAAGATAAGAAGAAGGTAGATAGGCAGAGATAAATGAGTAGAAGGTATATAAGTAAGGCACTTTGGGATAGATAGGAATTGAATGCTTAGCTTAGTAAAAACTGTCAGCTTTGTTTGCTGATAAAATGATAGTTTATAATTAAAATAAAAAAATTAGTGATTGATTGTACTCAGCTTTAGTTGACAGTAATTATAAACTCTAATTATTATCAGGAATGACCCCAATAATTTTAGATCAGTTAGTTCATTCAAATTAATAATATTTGTTATTGGTGATGTTAAACATACATCAAATTAGCTCAACATAAGTCAATGAGGAGTACAATTTGGCATTTTATGTTTAAAAAATTATTCATGAGTCTTGACCCTTAGTAAGAAGCTTCACCCAGAAGGGGTGAATCCTGACAACTAGTATAAGATTTAAAAAAACAGTAGAGATCTCCAGTACATTTCTGAGATACAAGAATAAAAACTCACTATGAATATACCTTAGTTGCTGGTAATGCCAAGGAAGAGGTTGGAATGGATTATGTTGAGTTTTGTACAAGAGCCAATGTATCGAAAATTATGTTTAAGATTCAAACAGAATACAGCCAGCAGGGAGATGAACAGTCTTAATTAGCAGGTGATGCTACATCAAGAAGCATCAGTATAAGACTACAAAATTAGTAATCCCATGTATCTTAAAAGCTATTCTGGTGTCTGGTATTTGTTTAACTGAACCCCTCTGCTGCTATTTTAGCCAATTAAATTAAGTGGGAAAAAGCAGAGTTTATGGCTGATGTGTCTTTACATCAATAGAGAAGACATTTGCTAAAGTATAATTCTTATAATAGCAGGTTTCTATATATCAAAATGGTGACTTTGGATAGCAGGTCCCCAACATTTGGAACATTTTATGAAACTTATATCAAGCTCTAGTATGTTGGCATAGTTTTTAAAAAACATCTAATTTTATCATATCCTAAAGTTTCTCACTATACCAGATACTTAAAGAAGCTCTTGGACATATAAAAAACAATAAAGATGTCAATCTTATATTTAGGATTCCATCAACCATATTAGGCTCAGGGTTAGTAGGAATAGTTACATTGTCTGAGGTCAGGTTGCACTTAAGCAGGGTATTTTGCTTCTAATGAAAGATGAAAGAATAGCTTATTATGCTTCTGGGCCATCTATCTGTATTATCTAAAAAGGTCCTCATAATTTATTCTATTTAGGAGGTCGTTTTCAAAGTGCAAGTTTATTGATGGTAATCATGATTAAGTCACCTGTCTGATACCCAGGCCCTCATGACATCTACAATCCACATAGCCTTTATAGATCTCACATTTAAAAAATGCCTTAAAAATCTAGTGGACGTCTCTTTGCACTTTTGCTTACTAATTTGAAGCTATGCTGAATGTATTTAGTCACTGATTTAAATTAAAGCTGGGATTGATATCATAGTATGCAATTAAGGGGAAGTATCAATAGACATTTTGTTAAGTTTTTGTATGCATAATTAAAAAGTGTAACAATTGGTTTGCATGTGATAGTTACCCTAACAGTAAACTACATGGAAAATAATTGAAGCGATGTTTGCAATCCTACTTCCGCTTAATGGATTACAGATAAATATGATAGCTCACTTTTGCATTCAAGATTTTACTATTACTTTTTTATTGGACAGCTAAACTATTTTAGGATAAATTAAGCTCCCATGTTTAAACTGTTTGAATTTTTGACTTCAAGAGTTGCTTGAATTACTGAGGTGGAATTTCTATCATATCCTGTTTGAAATTATAATTATACCCTTGCTTGTAAAAAAAAAACTACTCACTTAAAAAATTTTACTAATTTGAAGATCTGCAATCTTAAGCTTTAATTCAGTGCTATTTTTAATAAAGGACCCCTAAATGCCATTGTTTACTTTAGCATTATATAAGTAACTCATGAGACCTAAGAATTAAAGTGATCGTTTGACCACTATAACTCTGAAAACCTGGCCTTCAGAGTCAGTTTTCAATGTTAGGAATTGCAAAAATAGATCTGTTTAAGTTAATTTTCAGAAAAGAAGCTTACCTAAATCACCATTTAACAATGGAAACTCTCTTTGGCGTGATGTTAGTTTTACTGATGAGACGTTTAGGATCTTGGGATAACCCAAGCGATACAGAAAGATGGGAATGTGAAGCCTTGTTAAGCTTTCCACATTGCTATAGACATGCAAGAACTACTAAAGCTAATGTATAATCTACATCTGTCAGTAAAGCTAGGGATTGAAATATTGTGGAAAAAATGTAAAATAGTAAGCAATGCTTGCAGCCATTATAAAGTTGAGCATTGATTGAGGCTTTAGTTGATAATAAACTCCTGTAAAACTAAATAATCGGAAAAGATGGTCAACAAAAAGGAGTCACTTTTTATATGCTTGTAATGTTAGTGTGAAAGGATTAAAGTGCATCTTTAGTGAGTGGTAGACTACAAGTATCGCTTATTCCTAGCGTTTGACACTGAAAGTAAAAAGAGTCATAAGATATATTCTAAGGAGCCTTCAACATCCTGAAGTGGTATGTAAACTTTTCAATTTTAAGTACACAGGTTTAATCACTTAAGCAAGAGATGAGAAAGTGCTATTGTATGACGTCAGCTAGCCCATTCATAACCTCTTTATAGGTAATTTTACATTAATAATGTACTTCTTAAAAACAAGTGACTTCTACCTGAATAATCTCAATTAAGGAATAGACAAAAAGCATTATAATTACACAGTCTTAAACAAGCATCAACATTAACTAAAATTATATTTATATTTGTCTCTACTTTATAATGAGGGATTTACTTAATAGTTACTTAAAATAAGCTCAATGGACAACTCTACCGTTTCCACCTACATTTATAATGACATTTATTGTCAACAAGCTTATTTTCCTTCTGGATTAACTTTAGAAAGATGCTTTTAATGCATATCAGCATAAGAATAACCACCTTTATAGTAGCTAGTGATCATGCATATGTAATTAAACATTTACTTTAATATAGCAGGCAGCGTCGCTTTTAGAAACTAACTATCATCAAAACTCAGCTTTTTAATGCTGGGACATTTTTAACAGAATGTCCCAAAAATCAGTACATTGCACATTTGTTTCATTTATAAATTGGGTAATGGCTTCATTAGCCAATCATTCATTTTTTACTCTGTAATTAGTGGTGAATCTGCCCTCGAAACATTGATTGACATCAAAATTAATTTTGGACCTTAATATTTAGAATGACTAATTATTTAATAAGTGCAAACTCTTAAAAATAATTGAGGAACACCTAGTCAATCACCAAATCTATAACTAAAATCAAAAACCTATATAAAGCTAATAAATTTATTTTTCTGACCTACATAACGAAATTTTTACTATCATTTAGTCACATTTTAATAAGGTGGTTATATATTTTATAACGCATCCTTGGCTTGACTAGATTATCCTTTCAACTGTCACAGTCAGTAAAAATTAACCGCTACCAGAGCTACTCAAATTGAGTCTTTTGAGGGTAAATGCTGCTAGTACTAATTTTTAAGTCACACAGCAAGAATAACACTTGTTGGGACCATCTAGTACTAAAAAAAGAATACACTTGTTATATTCCAAAGCAATCTCATGATACAATTAGGTGGATACAATAACTAAATCCACCAATAAAGCTACTAACCTATAGCCAATCGAAAGAATACAGGACTCAAAACTGGGTCTCATGATCTGGCATGATTTGCCATCTTAGGACTGCTGATTTAGACTTTGATTCCCTTCCTAATGCATATACTCTAATCATTCATCATGCGGATATATTAGTGAATTCTGCGTCATTTTTCAACAGTGTTTTTCAATAACTTAATTCCAATAAGATTTTCCCCTGAGTTCCTCTTTAGTCTAGCCCATATATACAAGCTGGTAATGATGTATTTTGAATTAAAAAGGTAATGGGCATCATGCTAAAAGACCATAAACTGAGATAAATGAAAAGGCTATCAAGTAACATTTATCTACATTAAAATCAATGTGTTTGTAATGACTTATGGAAAGAGATACTGAGAAGTCCAAGTTAAGAAATGCAGGTTTAATCATCCATAATTGTGAAGTCTATCTCCAAACAATCCCAAATTTACCTTCCTTATTATTCTGGTTTGAGAAACTTGTAATTTCCTTTCTAATTAAGCTTTTTAAGCACTTTTCAATTAACTTTCTGAAAGTGTTGCTAAACAAGATCTTTCCAATCATGGAAATCGTTGGAAGTATGTTCCAGCAACCTCCTATACATTTAACATAAATGATACCAGCCCATAACACAATTTAATTGATAAAGAATTTTGGTAGGCAATGAGGATCCGCCTACCAGCTCTGGTACCACACTAAAAATATTTAGCATTGAAGACCAAATGTAACATCCTGTATTAATGTTTACCCAAGCAAAGAGATCTTCCCTTATAGTACAAACTTTAATCTAGTGCTTCCTAATTGTCATTGTTTTATAAAGGTTCTCATTACAAGTAGAAGCTAAACTGCAACTGGCCTATCCTTGGCAAGCGTCAAATTCAAACTAATTTTGACAACCCATATTATAGATTCAAATTTCATCCTCCCTATTGCAAATGGTTTGACCAAACATCATCTCATGCAATATTTAGTAAAATTTGTATTTCACTAATAACCTAAAGACAAGTTTTGATGGTGCAAAGAATCTTGGGTGCGCAGCCCTCAACTTCATAAGGAGTCGCCAAAGTTGTACTAAATTACTTTTAGTGCTCTTGTCTCAATGCCATAGATTTTTATTTATTGCAGATTAAAACTCATAACCCCCAATGCAACTTCTATCCCTCTATCTAGTACTTTCTTTGGATCTTAGCCTCAGTAGATTAAAACTCTTCTATTATCTATATTCTATCCTCTTTTTTGTCCCTTGCACCGGCATAATGTATTTATTGTATGGTTTCTTAGTTCTTGCTATGGCATTACCCTGGGACTTTATTTCAATAAGTTGATGGTGACTCCAATGGAAATCCAATGAGCCCTAGGAATTCTCTCAATTAGTATAATTTGGATTATCAACCACTAGTCTACCACTTTGGAGAACTGCTTAGTATTAATGAAATGCACTAATAAGAACGCTAGTAGGAGGGTATAATTAGGATGAATTCAACGGGGGGCGGGAACTTTTCACTTTGTTAGAGAAAATCTTGCTGATTAAGGTCATCATCGTGAGAAGCTGATTATTTGGAAGTACCAGATACTACATTCTGTTCTCTGGTATCTTATTATATTGATACCTCTTGCTGAGTAGTAGCCTTTTTATATTTATCTGCTAAGGTAGCTGTCCTCAAAAAGTTCTTTATTAATTTGAGCTTACATTACCTATGCCTTTGAAATATAATGCTTAATTTTTGATTTCAACAATGTTGTGCTATTACAGGGGGCTCATGTTAGTTCCCTGTAGTCAATTAATCAAGTAAGGATGTATATGGCGCCAGGGAGGTTGTCCTTCCAACAGAAGTAGTAAAATTGATGGGTGTTAGAGGTTGCCTCAGTGGCCCTGCAAACCCAGACTAATGATGTTAACCAATTATGAGCGGCTTTAACGCTCATGTTGGCAAATTGTCAGATATTATACTTGGCCACAACATTTCAATTTAAGAGATTAGCCAAATTTTCTGAAGTACATGATTGCACTTTGTGGGCTTAAATGCAGGTATTACTGGAGCTTTTCACTCCAATATGGGTCTTTTATCAGCTCTTTGAGGATTTAAATTGAAGTAAAACCCAAGGACCAGAAGTTTAGGTTCCTAGTGAAAGAGAACAATAATATGAAAGCGGAATTTCTGGCTGTCACCCAAATAATATAAATATGGAATTTTTTTTACAAATGTAATGCCGCTGTTTTACTACCATGTGTAACTATTTTAATAGTCAATTGGCCATCCAGGATGCTAATATAAACAATGACAAACCCAAACTTTTCTATTGGACAAAAATTGAGGGCGAAGAGGTTTGTGGAACGCTGGAATTGCCTATGGCTTCACATCCGCTCTAGGTGTAAGGGCCTTGGCTCATCCAGAGGTGCTGGCGACTAATAATCCTGAGTATCTGACTCAAATAAATTTGAACCTCCAGTTCAAACTGCACGCAAATCCGTTGGCATCTCCACGCCTAATCCTGTAGGCGCTTCTACTTGTATTTCTCCTTGCAGTTTAAGGCTAGCTGATGCCTAAGTCTCATCTTCACCATGCAGGAAGTCAATTAAGGAAAAGAGCTTTCAGTCCTATCAGCATGGACCTCCTGTTTATGTAAACCCTATCAACTAGGAAAGTTTGGTGAAAAGGCCAAATCACATAAAAATTATTAGTTTCTTTGAGATTAGCTTGGCCAGGGGATTTGAGAATGCTAAGTTGGCAACTGTCATAAATTCTCTGGACATATAAATCCAGGAGTTTTAGATGCCTAAGTATCAGAAGATTGGCGTTGCCTACTGAAACGCCAAGGACTTCTCATTAAGGATTGTTGGACAAGAATGATGATTACCTGGAAGGCTGAATTCCTCAATATCTTTTTTAAAAAAGATATATGGTGAAAGCTTTTGCAGAATGGTTTTATTAATAGACCTATTTACTGGAATGGGTAATTTGATTAACAATTTTGATGCAAAATTTGCTCTACGTCATGCCTTTGAGCATTAACAAGACTTGTAGTGATTAATTTCCCTTTTGGATGACTAAAATGAAATTACTCATATAGTTGATTATCTCTAGTGCGCCATCACTTTTGGAAACCTAACAAGAATATTAGGAGCCCAGTGACTCTCGTTCTAGGGCCTTTATCTGAGTAAAAAGTTACCCCCATCTCCGCCTTATGGGTCTCATTCAAAAATCTGACGTTTTTATGATTATTTGTCACTACTTCAGAAAATCGGGACATTATGCTAATCGTTGCTCTAAGTTAAGTGTGAAACCTAAGGTTCATGCTGTGCACCCTCTGGATGATGATAAGGTGGGAAAAGACAGGGCGTAGTAGAGTCAGGTTTTTTACTTTCTGAAATTCTCTAACTAAATCCTAAGAATTAAGAAGTCGCCAAAATACCCTCCAACGTGAAGCATAAGTGATCACGCCAAGCCACCTTTGTTTTTTCAGTTTCACAAATAATATTGTAGCTGTAACCACACGCTCTTAAGAGAAATATGTTATTGAGTCTGCGTAAGAAGTGGTTATAATTCATATGCCAAACACTAAAAAGTAATTGATTTGAAAATCCTTCTAGTGAGACTCCAAAGTTGACCAGGGTCCAAGTGGCTGTACCCATCAAGGCGTTGAAGGAGTCCAGCCTGCAGTTGTGTGAAGAGTTACAGAATTTTATAGTTCAAGCGGAAAAAGTGGATACCCTCACAATAGACCCTTCTAATATATATTTTTCTGGGGGTTTCTACATTGATATAACTGTAAATAAGCTTAAGATAAGAGCTGTTTTAGACAATGGGACATTAATTGATATTGTGTCCACTCAACTGGTGAATAAATAGGCTGGATCTGGAAATAGATCTTTGTAAAGTCTATGCTACCGCCAATCCTCAGACTATAACTTCAAAATGAGCATACAGAGCGTTAATGCTGCATTTTGGCTCCTTAGTAAGTTGCACTTTGGCTATCTATTCCCTAAATAGAAACTTAACTTTTAAGTTGGGACCTCTTTTTCAAGGAAAGATGGTGATAAAGTTGACTTTGAGGAAAATATGTTGTATCTAATAGGACAAACAATGCTGTTATATTATAGCTGGAAGGACCAGGTCTCAAAGACCCCAAAGCAGATTTGTTAACATTATATACAAAAATTGGTATAGAACCCATCAATTATCAACAGCTACGTTTCTTTTTTTTAGTACTAGATGGTCCCAACCCGAGGGGGGATTCATTGATGTTTATTGAATTATGCCTGGGCTCCTAAGAGCCTGAGGCGAGGGAAGGGGAGGGAGGAGGCATCGAGAAAGGGAGGGGGTTTGCGCGCCAGAGCCGTGCTGCAGTGACAACTGAGCAGGGGAGGGTTGGCGACATAGTGCAGACCTTCAGGGCCATCTCAAAGTGTACCTGAAAGTGGGTGATCATGTGTGGAAGGATCCACACCTGCTGGTCAAAGGCAGAACGAAGGTAGGAGATATGGATGGTTCAGATGGCTGTGGCATAGGCGAGGACACGGAGGGGTCAGTGGCAACCAGGCAATGTCTGCTCAAACATGAGGTCTTGCACAGGGTGTCCAGACCAGGGCTGAGCATGGAGGAGCGCGCGGGCCTTTGGCCAAAATGCGGCGACACCTGGACAGGTGAAAAATTGATGGAGGTTGGAGTCAATAGGCTCCACACAGCGGGGGCAGCTTTGGTGCTGGAAGGTAGGGCCAGTCTGGTCCCCTGTCCTGTATTAAAAGTGGAGCACCCTCCATAAGGTGTTGGACACCTTTGCTGACAGGATGGGGTGATAGACGTCCTACCACAATTCCTTAAGGTCAAATCTCACGGAGGGAGGGAGGAGCTCAAGGAGTCTTGGGCAGATGGGAGGACGATCTTGGGGGTTGAGGCAAGTTGTGACAACTTGTCCATTGTGCACAATTTCATGGCGACGGGGGCTGAGGCCAGGGCCTTCCCTTCTGTATGGGAAGGCATGGTGGATCCGCGCGCCTACTCGTTTCAGGGCAAGGAGAGCCTGGTTCCAGTAGGGGGATGAGGATGGTTTTAGGCGATGGCCTGGGTGATTAGTGAGCCACTCCCCTAATGAGGTCAGAGATGCTCTAGGAAGACCCAGAGCTGCTGACACTGACTGGCGGAGGGCGGGCGCCCATTGGGGCATGGGGGTCGCGTCCCAGCAGACAATCGGCCATAGGAACTTCAGGAAGATTGTGGTGGCGTGGGATCGCGTGTCCAGAAGCCCTAGGCCCCCTTCATTGCAGGGTCGGGCAATGGTTGAAAGGGCCATTGGTGGATGATTTGAGCCCCAGATCCAACAGCGGAGGAGTACATTGAGCCGCGTATAAAAGGCATCTGTGAATGGGCAGACGTGCGCTAGGAACCAGACTTTGGAGAGAAGGAACACATTGGCCATCAGAGCTTGACCCTGGGGGGTGATGTGCCGCCGGTTCCAGCTGGCAATCCTGGAGTTAACTGCTGCAAGGAGCAAGTCCTCATTGTCTTTTAGCGCAACTCCTTGTTGGTTGGTGAGAACGCCCTGGTGACGGAAGGTACCGCGCACAGGTTCAATACCAAATGGTGGGGGAAGGTGGGTAAGCTGACCTGTACAACTGTTGTCTTGGAGGTGTTGACCATGGCGTTGGACGCCTTGGTGTACCTCTCAATGGTCACAGCAGCGAAGGCAACATCCCCAGGGCAGCCAAATGCAATGGCAGTGTCATCTGCAAATGCCATGGTGCGTGTAGGGGCTTTACCTGGGACCAGAATCCCTGTTAGCTTTCCCTGTAAGGAGGCCAAGAGGGGGTCAAGGGTGATGTTAAAAAGGATAGGGATCAGGGGGTCCCCTTGCTGGAGACCTTGTCCAACTGGTACTGCCACTGTAAAACCCATTGGTGCCAGAACTCTGGTGTGGAGCTGGTCATAGAGCGCTGATATCCAGCGCCTAGCTGCGGGGTGGAGATGGAAGCGGGCCAGGGAAGCATCAATATACTTCCAGGCTACCCGATCATATGCTTTCTCCATATCCAGGAGAGCCACAAAGCCATTCACTCTACGAGAGTTAGCAGTCAAAGTCACGTGAAGGTCATTATAGTTGTCCCATAACGACTTCCCCGGAATAAAATCGTGCTGGGATGGGGAGAGGCGAGGTGAAACCCATTTGGTGATGCGGTTGTTCAGAAGCTTCATGAAGAGCTTGTGGTCTATGTTGATCAACGCTATGGGGCACCAGTTCGTAAGGGACTCAGGGTCTGACTTCTTGTGAATGAGGGTCGTGATTGAGCCTCTGGAGTCGGGGAGGACCTCGCCATTCACCAAGAGTGCAGCGAAGAGGTCGCGGAGGGTTCTGGCTATCACCGCAGGTTCCAGAAGGTACACCCCGAAGGGTATTCCGTCTGGACCTGGGGCTTTAAGCCGTGGGGATTTCAGAAGGGTTTCCATCACCTCCTGGATGGAAATAGGCGCCAGTAGAGCCTCATCAGCCCGTGGGTCAATGGGCGGCTCTGGAGCCCGCCACAGGAAGTCTTGGATGTCCGATGGGTCCACCTGGGTGGCATGGAAGAGGCTGGAGTAGAAGCGGTGTAGTTCCTGCGTGAATTCCTCCTTATCCAAAGTGGTTGTAATGCCAATCTTCAGTGCAGTAATATCCTGCGCTGTTGACCGAGCTTTCTGTTTCTGAAAGAAGAAGCGGGTGGGGCGTTCCCATTGAGCATAGTAACGAGATGTTGTAAAGTTTGCTGCCCGTTCTTCCTGCAGTGTGAGCTCCAAGCGGAGTGCTTCCTGCGCCGCTTCCCAGTCTTCCAACCATCTGGGAGAGGGCGAAGGCTGGCAGTTTCGCTCCAGATGTCTGATTCTGGCTTCCGCCCTTTTGACTCTGGCGCGAGCTGCAGTCATCTGGGCTTTGGCACAGTTGTAAGCAACGCGGGTGATACCCTCCTTGGTCACCGCCCATCTAGCCTTGTGGTCAAGCAGGTGGGGTGGGGGGGAGGTGAGAGTCTCCTGGATGGTCATAGACAGCTTCTCCTTAGTGAAGGGGTTGTTGAGAAGAGCTGGGGCAACCCTAGGCCAGAACCTACGCGATGGTCTAAGTGAGGTGGTGAGGACAACGGTGAGTGACCTGTGATCACTCAGATGGTTGTCACGAGAGATGGGAGAGGAGACACGGCCAATTAGCAGGGGGCCAATAAGTGCCATATCTATGCGTGACGCTGACTGGAAAGCTCCTCCATCATACTGGATCCTAGTCATGCAACCTAGGCCAGACGCGGAGGGCGGAAGCGCATCTATAAAGCCACTCAGGCGATGGAAATCCTGGAGGCGACTTGATCCAGGGCGTTCCTTTGCTGCAGGGGGTAAGAGTCACGGACGCGACTTATGGTTGTGTTGAAATCTCCTAAGAGGACTGTATTCCGTGGGAGATTGAGTTGAAGGAGCTCTTCCAAGAGCCTATTTTGCTCCTGACCTGCATTAGGCAGGTAGATGCTTGAAGCGAAGAAAGAGAAGTCAGGAGTGGTGAGTTTGGCCAGTATGAGGCGGCCACCTAGATATTGTAAAACAGAATGGGTTTTAACCTGCGGATTTAAAACAATAAGGGCGGCATAGTTTGTCCAGAAGGAGTTGCCTCCAAACTGTTCATTCCATGCAGATTGTTCGTGGGGGAGGATATGGGGCTCCTGGACAGCGGCGATGTCAATTTGTGCTGACCTGAAGTTGTGGATGAGGCGGGCTCTCCGCTTAAAGTCCCACAACCCATTTGCGTTGATGGATTGCAGGGCCAGGGTGCTTCCATGGGAACTCATAGCTGTTCCCCTCCATGACCTGGGGGGTTGCCAGCGCTTAAGCCTGCTGCTGTGAGGCGGCTAGTTTTGAGTCCTTTAGCTTGACTATTAGCTGCAATCCGTGAGGAGCGTCGAAGGTTCTGAGGGGAAGGAGAGAAGGGGGTGGAGGACCCAGTAAGTCAGCCTAGGATGCTGCCCCCACTCCGTTGCAGGGGAAGGACCTGAGGGTGCTCAATGGTGACCTCCGCGGTGTCCCCATTTGATGAGTCTGAGTCCATATTCACTTCCTCCAACACTGCAAAGGATCCGCGTGAAATGGACTGTGGGGTTGGGGTAGGACTCTTTGAGGTGGCACTTCTACCGCAGGCCGCAGGTTGCCAGTCCATGCTGGTGGGCATAGCTCCATTGGGAGCTGAGGGTTGATGTGATAAATCGCTGGTGGAGGTTGATGGGGGTGCCGCGGAACCCTGAGTGGGGGTGGCTGACGAGGGGCACCCTGTGGGAGATGCCTTGCGCTTGATGAGAGAGGGAGTTGACTCTGGGAGATTGAAGGGGGTGTCCATTGGAAGGGGGGCATAAGCGCGAAGGTATCCCATACCAATAGTGGGTTAGCTGTTTCAAATGCTAGGCGTAAGGCCTCAGGGGACAGGTCTTGAACGGGAACCCATTGTGTGGGTTGTGGAATTGCTGCTGCGGCCACGTGGGATCATTTTTGGCCTGGTTTAGGCCCCTGGGTGGTGGCTAAGAGGGCTTGTTTTCGAGCTGTGCAGCCACTATACAAGCGTCCAAGGGCGTTACACCATGAACACCGGGGGCGCGCCTGATCAGGGTTGACAAAAAAGTTCTCAGGGCATGCTCCAACTACCGCCACACGAGGAATAACCTCAATGTTGCGGGATACAGTGGGGGAGGGGATGAACGACGCCCTAGCAGTGCGAGCTCTTTGAGTGGGAGCATAGTAAGAGGGGACGCTAAAGTCCACTGAAAGAGCAGACCCAAGCTCCATTAAACCACGATGGAGCGCCAGTTTAAGAGACTCAGGATCAACAGTCGTTGGTAGGTTGGAAAAAGTAACCCATGAAATTTTCTCCAGGTGAGAGCATGTGCAGGAGATGCAAAGAGATCCACGCGGAATAATGACCCGGAGGGAGGCAGCATGGTCAGCAAGGGCAGCTTCAGTGAAGCCCACATTGATGTAGTGGCCCTCCACTGATTCATGGATGGTGGTGTTAATTGAGAATGTCTCCGCAATCGCTGCAAAGTATGAGAAGTAATCCTCTGTGTAGAATTCAACAGAGTTATGCCCATAATAAAGGCAAATTGCGTGGGAGAGGGTTGAGCGAGGTAGAGCTTTTTGCGCTCTAGTTTCGGCCCATTTCTTCTTAACATCAGCAATAAACGCCACTTCACGGGGATCAGCTTTGGATAGCGTTGGTGCCAGAGGTTTTTGCCACGCCCCAGTGGCTCCTTTGGTACGTTTGTGTTTTCTTTGGGCTGCAATCTCAGGTTGAGTGTGAGCATCAACAGCTACGTTTCTGTACCTGGAATTTACCATAACAGATAATGAGAAAAAGCATTTCCATCCACGCTAATCATGCTCTAGCCATTATGGCTCATCAAGTTATAATGGGAACTAAAATTGTCTTAAAAAAGCCCCAAGGATTGTATGGCGAGATAGTCACCCCATTCAATTGATCCAAGGTAGAGCCAGTAGCAGCGCCTGAATTTATCTACCAGATCATTGCAAAGTTTAGGTGATTTGCTAACCGGTACCCCTATCCTGTAAAATTCAAGCACTACCAGTCATTAAATTATGTTCATATTTTACCTTTGTAAGAGGTTTTAAATATTCACGTGTCTGGTGATCTAGAGGAACTTGGGCTTGAGGACAACGAGTATCAATCTGTATGTTTACTGATTCCATAATAACGCTTTTTATGGTTGACAGAGGACAAAAAGGATCAAGCGCTGGATTTATTTCACAAGTACATTATGATAATTGTGAAAGATGATTACAATTTGGGGTGCGCACATAACGTGTTGCACCAAATTGATACTGGAAGTCATCCACCAATTTTCCTTCATCATATTTGGCGTTTTAGGCGGCAGATGAGGTGGTTAACGCTGAAAATAATTAGCTGGTATAGCAGGGAATTTAAGCCTTTTAAAAAAGTCCCTGGCCGCTCCAGTTATAGTTATTAAGAAGAAGGATGGTTCAAATTGAGTGTTAGTAGATTAAGAAAAGTTTAATATTTTACTAAGAAGGATTCATATCTGTTAATCCATATTAATGATGCACTGGACCGCATGGGCGGCACCCAATACTTTTAAGCTAAGGACTTAATCTCTGGTTTTGAAATATTTATCTGCCAAAAAAGGAACAGGAGAAGTATGCTATGATTACCGCCCAGGGTCTATACTAACCCACTAGGATGCCGCAAAGGCTGTGTAACGCCCCTGTAACCTTCCAACGTGCTATGGATAGCATGTTAAGGGATTTATAAATCTCCTGTGTATTTAGAAGATTAAAATTGTACTCAGAACGTTTATGGACCATTTGCAGCATTTAGAGGAAGTTTTACTAAAGTCAGACCAAACCACATTGAAAATCAAACCTCACAAGTGCACTTTCTTCAATGAAAAACTTGAATATCTGGGGTTTGTCATTGACAAACAAAGCTTATGACCACAGCCTGGTAAGGTTGAGGCTATTGTAAATGTCATGCCTTATTAACAAGCGTGATATTTAGTTATTTTTGGGTATGCTCATTTATTATCACTGGTTTGTGAAGAGCTTTACAAAACAGATGAATTATTTCACTTTCTCAAGAATTGAGTTCCGTATGAATGGATGGAAGCCTGTCAACTTACTATTAATCAACTACGCCTTTGTCTAGCTCAAGAACCAATACTAATGTATCCCAATTTTGACAAACCTTTCATTGTACAGCAAGATGCCTCCCTCACTGCCCTAAGGGGTATTGTTATCTTATCTTAATGGGAAGGATAATATCCTGTCATTTACTTCAGTTAGACCCTATGTCAGAATTTTAACAAGATGAATCCTTCTGAAAGTATCTGAATTAGGGGTTTCAGTTAGTTGGGTGTTATTGCCGGCTAACCAACTAGTTCAATACTATTAAATATTATAAAAATATAAATCGTTTTAGGATTCAGCAGATTCCAGTTCAGGGCTGTATATCAAATCATGATTGTGAGATTTCCAGTGGAAGGTTGCTGTATTCAGTTACCAGCATTTAACAATGAATTCGCTAACTATAGTTTGAGTGGAATTCTGGTTGAATGCTGCTGTATTCAGTTACCAGCATCTAATGATGATTTCATTGATTATAGTTTGAGTCAGCGAAATCTTATCCCTGCACCAACTGCCATAAGAAATGATTGTGGGATTTTCCAGCGGAAAGCCAATGTATTTGTTATCAATCATTTAGGAAATTGCAACTAATTTAGAGCACCGGTAACTCATGCCAAGGATGCTCAAAGTCCTATTTATGAATTTATGTACAATTGACCAGCGACTTATGCTGAGGATGGATTGACCTAATTTGATATTTGGTGATCAGATGTACAGATCTGGAGGGAATTAATATGAGGATGAATTAATAAAAGTTTATAATCTGATAGAAGTTTGGAATCTAGAGGCTGATAAGTTTTTCCAGCAGATGATTGGTCAAAGAGTACTTGGGCACAGTATCCCTAGAAGTAGTATAAATAGTCAATCTATTCCCTCCTAATAAACATCTCTCTTTCACCATTCTTACTTTTACTTTATATTGCTAAGACCTCTGGGGTAGAAGTAGAGAGGTTAGGGATCCCTGATAAGTGTGGGTGATCACGCCTGGAGTGGCCGGCGCTGCAAGCTCCCATACCTCTTCCTTATCTTACTTTTAATTCAGTAGTGGCTAATACTCAGTGAGGTAGAAGTAGATAGTATAGGGGTTGGTACGCCAATGAAGGCGAAACAGCAAAGGGCCACCAGTCTTCATACTGGTTGGCCTGGCACACTAGCAGAGCCCAAGGTTGATTTCGTGACACCCTGGATATCCACAAATGGAATTATACCATTTTTGAGATAGATTGCATAGCTGTCATTTATGCTTGTAAGAAATTTCCAATGTATACCCATGGCTTGCATTTCACCATGGTAACTGACCACACTTCTTTACATTGGTTGCAAAACCTAAAAGAGACCAAGGGACAAATGGCCTACTGGGCCTCAAAATTACAAACGTAGATTTTGAAATTCATCACTGGTCCAGTGTAAAGCATTAGAACGTGGAAAGACTCTCTAGGTTGCATACCATAGACATGATGGATAATAAAGATGATGAAATGTTTGACAAAATGGTTAATCAGCAATATGGTAATGAGCTCACTGAGATCTAAAAAATGTTGGATAGTTTTAGAAAAAATATCTTCTTAGACAAAGGGAAATTATTAAGATTTTGGAAAATAATATTTTTCCTTATAATGACTAAAAAGAGATCTGATTATCACCGCACATAGGGTTACAGGCCATGGGAAAGTTAAAAAACGTTTGGACAACTACAATCCCATTATTATGATTTCATATCATATAAAATCCACGTGACGCTTAGATGTTGTCATGAATGTCAAGCAGAAGCTTCCTATCAAAAGCCACATCTTAATAATTGGGTAAACCCAATTTTGCCTAGAACACGGAGTCTTTTTATGTTGTAGAACCCTTGACCAAAGCCTCTTGTCAGTTTAAATATATTATTGTGGCCATTGATCAACTAAACAATGGGTGGAAGCCAAGGCAGTTTGAGACTTAGGGGCCACATTTACTTCTATGTTCATTATCAAAGATTTATACATCATCACGGTTGCCTCTAATTTTTGCTAACGGAAAATGAGACCAATTTTACATTCCAAATGAATTCTTATATTAATAATTCAATGGGCATCAGTGTAGTGATATCCACTCCTAATCACCCAGAGACCAACGGCACTCTTTTTGGGTGAATGGTATGCTGGTTGGTATCTTAAGAAAAGGGTTGCAGGAAAATCGTCCAGCTGGAATCTCTCTTTTGCCTTCAGCCATATTTGCTTATAATATTGCTTATCACTTGGCCATGGGTGTCAGACAACCGAAGTGCCAAGAAAAGACTTGGTTTCATTCAGGTGTACTATGATACCCAAGATAGAACCCACAGTCCACAAGGCATTGTCGTTCTGATGATACACATATAAAATCACATGGGGATAAATGCGGAAAGTATTGATACATGTCCATGATTCTGCCCTGACCACTAGGCTGAGCGCTGGCATTAACCATGACCACGCTTCATGTATTAAGCTGAGCTGCCAGTGTCATCAGAATGAGGCTGTTCCGCCCATCTATGTTTTGCATTTGGGCCATACTTCAGACTGATTTGGAAATGCAATTTATAACAAAGGGTGACAATTGTTTCATTGTACTAATCCCCACAGTTTCCACTATAGTAGCATCTACTAAATTAGCTTCATCATTTTCTCCATAATTGCGGCGTATTAGATTGGATTATGAATTAATCCGCTCATCTTGAGTTGCATTCAAGCCATAATCCTGACTCATTTGGACATGAACTTGATAACGAGGGGTGACATTTGTTTCTTCAGGTTCAATTCCAACAGTACTCCCAAATACCATATGCCAAATTAGTGTTTTTGTTTTCTCCATAATTGAGGAGGATTAGATTAGATTATTGATTTTAACGCTCATCTTAATACTCTAAATATTCTTTCTCCAGAGCAGGAGCATCATTTGAAACTCATAGGGGATGACTCTAAAAGGTTAATCGCTGAGGAGGGCTATGGCAGAAATAACCGATGTGATGGACATGATCATTACTGATACAATTTAGTGTGGACCCCCCATTGGTTCGTGTGGCTCCTTTGGGACACCCAGAATAGTTGAAAACTTATAAAAGTTTTTTAAAGTGATTTAGTGAACATAAAAGATTTATTAAGGATTAATGAAATACCCGCCACTCTACCATTAGCAGAGCATTGGGTTTTTAGTTGAAAGAAAATGAGGGGTGAGGACTGTAGAATGTAAATCACAACAGGACGTGCGAACCTATGAGCTTTGTGTGCCTGTTAGGGCACCCAGTCCAGGAAACTTTATGGGATAAAACCCAGGGTAATGAACCCCGCCACACTGGGACTGCGCGAATCAAAGCCCATTAATGAATCCTGACTATGGGTGGAGCGGCTTATACCACCTCAAAACTAACATATTTCTTAATGTTTGGTATACAAGGTAGCAAAGGCTACCCAGCCGGTTTATAGTTATGCCTCAAATTCCTTATTGTGATTAATGAAAACAGAAATCAAGTTGGACTTATTTGAGGAAAGAGGGTTGTCATAGCGGTCCATAGCTATTTCTAACCATCATATGACTATGGCTAAGGATCTTGTTGCTTGGATTCCTTCTGTAGGGAAGCAACGCCAGTTTCTGGCAAACAATAACCATTCATCATTTTCACCAATATCGTACACCAACCCCTGAACCCCTCCTTGTCTCCAAGAAGACTTGGATGAGAATACGCAATCAGGATCTTTGGCCATGCAAGATGACCAGAAGATAACTTATACCCTGGTTGGTATGCTTCATATTATAGGAGAACAATTCTCCACACTGCATTCGCTGCCAGACACTCCGTGAAGAGATGTTTGGCCATCTCCGCCCTCCACATACCTTACAAGCATTCAGAAAGGAATCCTCTTTACTCTTACTCCACTTGAGCAGAGTTGCCCCAGTGACCAAGATGTTATTATGGAGTTGGAAGAGAAAGTTCTTAGCTAGTATAAACCATCATCACTTAACCCTCCTCCCCCACAGGTTCATTAGGACATGTTGCTTTTTACAAGTGTTCTGGGACAAAAACGTCAAGAAAAGCTCTCTGTTCTGTAGTTCCTAGAACTTTGCGGTTGTGAAATCTTATTTGCAGACACCATCATCACCTCCCCTCTTTAGCCGGTCTCAAAGATGAGGTGGCTTTACCATCTGGGGTACCTCTATCCTTCTCTTTTTCAAGGGCACATCCACCATTCATACCCTCCACGACCTTCTGAACAGGCTTCCCCAGCCTCTAATGCAGCCATAGAAAGAATTGCTTCCCTTCAGCAAGAAGGCAGTTCAGTTGCTTCCACAAATACCCTGCTTTTCTTACCAGCACCTTGGAGGCAATGGCAACATTATTAGCTGCTTCCACCCTAAACACTCTCTGGCCATCGCCATCAAGGAGGTTCATCCAGTGAACCACACCCAATAAAGTGCTTGAAGGCCTTGTACAGACAAGGCTTCATCTTCAGTCCCAAAGCTTCTCCACAAAAAGAGAATTTTCGGATCCTCAAAATGGACCACTTTCCATCATTAACTCTCCTTTGCTGCCTACCTTATATCTAAAGTAATCCTTCCAGTAGATCCTTGCACTTTGTATGGCCCCTTTATTGACTTCCTAGCTAAGAAGATCCTTGTTGTTTTTATCTCTGAAAGCTCTTAGAAATGTAGTCTCCACTATTAAAAACCAACAAATGGAATTTTATTTCCCTGGCGACCCATGAAATCCACTTCAGATGAAGTTATTCGATCATAATATTGACATTAATCAGACCAAAAACCTTCTTCACTTCCAGACACAAGTTAAAAAAAACTGATTTTGACGCTTGCCCCCGCCATATGAGCTGGATTACTGAACTCTCTATTCTTCTTATGTAAGATGCTGGGAGTAGGAAAAATTAGCTATCTACCGTGGTCTAAAAATAACGAAAGTGTTCATGGCAATGGGTCTGCCCAATATAATAAATTGGGCCAATGCCACTTCCAAAACATCTTCTTAAGTCGCTTCTAATTTTGAGCAATATTTTGTGCAGCGACGCCCACAGTGGGATGGGACACCTGAGATATAGAAATTCCTCCACAGCTGCCATCCATGGGATTAAGCTCTTTGGTGACACATCCAGCGTCGCCGTTCTTCCAATGGACCAAGCCCTGAATTTTGACAGTTAACCTTCGTTTTTCTTGCATTTTGGTACACCTTTAAAATGTTCATCACCACCTTGTTTTCCTCCTCTGACGAAACAGAAATTAACATATGATCTGCAAAAAAGACTGGTAGTACTCCTCCCCATTGATGGTAAGTTTCTTCTGGTCTAACTCTTGAGAGCTACTGAAAGGATCTCTATTGCATGAAAAAACAACAAGTGAGATATAGGGTCCTCCTGACGCACGCCCCTACACACTATAAAAGGGTGGGAGAGGACTCTATTGATATTGACAACTGTTGAGGCTTTCCCATAAATCACTTAAAGCAGTCTCAACAAGCACCCTTTGATTCAAACTCTACTAACTTTAAAGTAACACATGATTCACCCAATCATACGCCTTCTCTTGATCAAGAAACAGTAGTCACCCCCTCTGGTTATACTGTTTACTTGCCCATCCTTCTAAAATGGAAGCAACCTCAAATTGTCAGTAATCAAACGTCCTGTGAGGATCCCATTCTGTTTTCTTAACTACGTTCGCCACAAACCCTTTGGTCAATTTGTTAGTGTCTTCATTAAGATTTTATAGTCAACATTAAGTAGAGCCAAAGTGCTTATAGTCCATGAGGGTAGGTTCGCTCTTATTTTAAAACACCACCATGCCTTTTAAAGATTCCATATTGTTATTACCAGAGACTAGTAGCTATTATAGATTTTAACAAACACCATAGACATCAATGCTTAAAACAACTTTAGAGCTCAAGGATCAAACCATACTCCAGGAGCTTTGCCATTCTTTCCATTGCGGATGGCGTCTGACAACTCTGACTTGCGGATCTTGCTACATAACAGCTTCTGAGTATCCATTGGCAGTACCCCAAGTATGCTTTTTTGTACTTTGGCTGCCCTAGATCATTCTCAGAGGGGCCATATTGGTCCTCATAGTAAGATGTGGCCACCTCGGCCATTCAAGATGCATTCTTCACATCAACTCACTCATCCCAATATGACAAGATCCTTGCTGAGGGTCTGAAAGCCCTTACTGCCTTGTGAAGTAAGGTCACATTGCCGTTAGAGTCCTTATCCCACCTGACTTACTTTGTTTAAGACAATCCACTTGAAGATTCCCATCGATTTCATACAGTTCTTTAGCCATGTAGACATATGTCCCATGAAAATAGCCTTCATCCAGGTACCTTTGAAGCTCCTCTCCAAGGTTTTATAACTCAAACGCATGGCCCCTAGCTACCTCTGAAAGATTTCACATGCCATCTTGAGATCATCCTTCATCAGCAGCCATTTTACTGGTGCATCAGGCTTTACTTAAATATGGCATTTCCACCATCTAACCTTCTTCTTAATCAATTCCTGCAATGGAGACCACTTTAGAAGTTCATGGTTCAGTCTCCAGATCCCTTTCCTCGCAGAAGCAACCTGAGGGTCACTCATCTGCAAATCTAAGGGCCTGTGGTCTAAAGCACCTGGATCATGATTCTGAATGATCAACTTGCAGCATCTTAAGAGAGGCTGGGCACTGGCACAAGGTCAATGCGGGATAGATGATTCAACTGAATGTGAGTCCATCCAGTCTTTCCTTCCGCACCATGGCCTGCCTTTCACACATTCAGTAGGCCAAGGTCAATCATAAATCTGACTAATTCGTGAGCTCCAAATCAGAACTCCAGTTACCTAAAGCCCAACCCTGTCATTATTAAATCAGACTCAGTTCTTGTCTCCCCCAGCACTACTGATCCACTTATGCCTTCCTCCTGGATCCTCAGACCAACCTTCTGAAAAAAGCCTTACTTTCAGACCCAGAATTGTGAGCATATAAGACGAATATCCAAATTTATACCTCTCTAAACACTGACATTTCTACTACTGCTCTTCCTGGAAACGATACTCCTTTTGTCAAACACATTAACCTTGTCCGCCCACCAAACCAAGGTACCCTCCTTTGGTTCCTTTCCCTTACTTTTCCCCTCACCTAAGGGTGAGTCTGAGTTTGGTTGATCCACCAAGTGAGAATAGAATGATTGCTTCAAAGGGAATTGGTAAGATCAATCCTCTTCCTCCCCAGGTTTGTACTTAGTTGAAGAGGAAACTTATATCTATCCCATGTTTTTGCAATTAAAGTTAAACTTGCTGCCTCTGCCTGAGAACATTCAGTTCCCATGTGTTTTTAAATTCAAACCTGATCATCATAGGTTCAAAAGTGAAGAGGTTTTGGCGTTAAGATACGGGAAGTCCCCATCCTCTTCCACCTCAGCTGGATTAGTTGTATTACTTTTCCCTCCCCTTTTCAGTACATACTGGTCCGGGGTGGTGGCTTCTCAGTCACAGCATCAACTAGAGCCTTACCCTTGCCAGGGTTCTCGACTGACCCCTCTCCTTCTGTTATAGGCATTGTGTCAGGAGGCACTGCACCACCTTTTCTAGTGGTCAGCTCACACATTACCTCCGCCTCTTCCCATATGAGCCATACGCGCATTTTCTCACCTAAATCCACTGTGATAACTCCACTTCATGATTAAAATATGTAGATAATCCCGTTCATTTGGGAGAAAATTTTCTCCAGAATGTCCTTTGTAGAATGGAAAAGTTATCTAAGCTCAATTTGGATCTAACAGCTTTCATCAACTTCCAGGTTATCCTAGACTCCTTACTGACCTTATTGGCTTTTTTCAGCACCTCGGCCACTGCATCCAGATTGGGTTACCAGTCGCCGCCACTTCTTCTTTTTTGGCTAACAACTCAGCTAGATTTTCAACGTTTTCTGGATAGCTAGCTTCTCTTTCTCTGGGCTCACCACTGAGCTTCCATTCTCTAGGTCGTTGGGTTCTGCCGCTGCCTCAGAAGGTTTAGTCTGAGGACACTTGGCTCTAAAGTGCCCCTTCAGCCCACACAAAAAACACTTATCTGGAGGTACCACAGGACACTCCATTTCCCCACAATTACTGAACGAGGAAAATCCCATAGGATTTTGAAAGTTCAATTTTTATGAATTAGTCTCCAGAGCATAAGGTGAACTTTTTGAGCTACTTTCCTTCTGCTTCAAGTTTTTAGCAACTTGTTCATAATAAAGGAGATCACACTGCCAATGACTTTCATCTGAGACATTATGGCTCCTTTTGTAACAACAGGTGGAACGTCCCTCAGTATGAACTTTCCAACCTTAGTGCCAATATTGAGACATATGGCCTCATTATTTTTGGTGCTCAAACTGGAAACCAAAAACCTGTTTATTTTGAGACTTAAACTGGAAAATCATAAGTTATAACCAAGGAGCCAGACGTGACATATGGAGCGGGGTGAAACCCCACACCTCAATCATGTGTCCCATGAGTATCTCCTTAACCTGTTAGAAACCCAGCGTGCTTTGGAATGATCTGGCTTTTGGCGTGGTACGTCAAGGCCCACAGGGGCAACCAAGGTCCACAAAGCACCGAAGGCTTCAATACCTCTGACTGGCCGCATGGGAAGGGGCGTTGGGAAGGCTCCAACCCAGTGAATAATTTCCCATATGTTGTTTTATGTATAAAAATGACTAATATAACATTTTTAAATAAGAAAAATCTAATAAAACTGAAAAATAAAATAATAAAAGAAAATATACCCAACACCCTACTATTAGCAGTGTGTTGGGTTATATGGTGGTAAGGGTGGATCATATTTTAAGCTGAATCACAATAGGGTATCAGTTCATATTTGAATTCATTTATTTATGGATTTGATTCTAAAATTTTGCTTTGATAGTAACAAATGAGGCTACCAAGCTATTTTCAGAATGACTTCCTTGCTTTCGGATGTCCAAATTTGAATTTTTGATCTCAGAATGGGGTTTCAGGTTTGATCACAATTCTTAGCCCATTCTTTTCGACGTTTTTCTCAAACTTTGTCCTCTAGGTAAGTTTTTCCCCTTTCAAATTGACTTATGGTTGAACTACCATTTCAGGAACAGGGAATAAGGACAGTGGTGTGAGGCTTCTGAATTCTCCTTAAGTCTTTACAAAGCTTCTTAATTTTTTAAATAAACTTTACAGATCTTGACACTAGGATGGGTTTGGGTTGAAGAATTGTGAGAGTAGCATGTGGCAAACAGAGCGGGGCAGCAGTCACCCATCTTCTACTAGTGTATGCCCTAGGTTAAAAATCAGTGTTGGAGAGAGTGCCTTAAAATTTGAACCCTTTTTGGTTCTTTAGGATTGCATAGCCCTGTCCAGCTTGATGGCTGGTACCTGCGGCCTTACAAAACCACACATTTTTCACTTTCATGGCGTGAACCCTTTTTGAGGCTCTCCACCATGCAAAACTGCTAAATCTTTTGAGGGACCAGAGTTCCCTGCTTTAAAAATTTTGTTTCCGTCCCCAAATCCATTAGTTGCCACCTCCAACCAGGAGACTAAAGCCTTCAGATCAAAGTGGGCCACGACCACTTTTGATTTGGTAATGGAGTTGGTCTCTCAAAATTGTTTTTAACAGAGTTTGCCTCTCAGGGCCCTTTTAGTGAAGGAACATTCGCAGCCCTTTTGAGTCAATCCATCAATTTGGTATGTAAGTGCTCTTGACTTTCTCTGCACCAGTGTAGGCCCGCATAAGCCACTGGCTGCTATACATGTTTCAGGCTAATCTATAAAAATGCGGTTATTATTGTAGATAGGTGTACAAGTACAGCCAATCAGGATTGCAACACCATTTCAACGAGACCTGCTTTTGCAGCGCCCCACCTCATAAGAGTATTGTGACGGACAACACTCCTGACCTTTGCCCCCAGCCTGGCCATAATCCCCCCAAAGGAGAGTGGAAGCACCCACAAGGACTGTTTGGAGCACTGTCTTTAGCTTTCATCCCACACCTCTTTCAGGCTTCTACTGGACCCTTAATTGGTGCCTATCTGGATTCTGGTGTTAGTTACTCAACCATTTTTTCCCTGGGCTTTCCTCAGTCATGCCACGTGAAGGCCTCAGCTTTCCCTAACTAGCTCCTGGATTACAAATCTTCTCTAAATTGCAGGGACTTTTGCATCATGGCTCAGCTTGCACATTGTGGATGCCCCATTCTGCAGCTCTGCTGCATAACTTTTCTCTTCCATTAGGTTTCTAGCAGTCTTGCATATCTCTCAATTTTCCTGAAAAGTTTCCTTATCCTATGAGGGTTTTCGGCTGGATCAATTTCTGTGTTGGCGCTCCTTTCAGGATTTCAGTCTCTAGCCCTATTGTGCTCATATTTAGTTAGTGACTTTCTCAATTTTCTTACATGCGTTTTTGCAGAATTTCTATTAATGTCAAAATGTTTTATTACACTCTTTGACTTGTTACAAAAATGAGATGAGGGGCCTTGGAAGTAACCCACAGATCATCAAGGTGTGTCCACAGTCCACTATTTTTAACGGAAAAGCTCAGGACAATTCCCCCTTTTTTATCAAAAGGGGTGAATTGACCGATCTAATTTTATGTGTTTAGTGGAAATTCTTTCAATGGGGCACTCCTCTATTGCTATATTACACTAGAAGCAACCCACGTTGACTACACTTTAAAAGTCATGAATTGTAAAAGAAAATATGAGTCCTAATAGATACCTTGAGAAGCTTGCGCTGAAGTTGACCAGTTACAAAGTTCTGCTTATTCAAACTCTCTGTCACGGAAGGTCAATGATAGAGCCTGGAATAATGAGGACCGCTAGACCTTACCTACCTTTAAGGTAGGGAAATTAGTTTGGTACTATGACAACCATGGTTTTGGACGAACCAGAAAATTAGAATATATTTGGAAAGGACCCTTTGTGATCATAGAGAAGACGTTTACTAATGCCTAGACTATGAATAATACTACTAAAGGTCATCTTATTAATCAAGTGAATCTCAAGATTTAAAAACACTACCTGCACTCTGGCCCACAAAATTCTCTAGTTCACAATATCTTATCAGACCCCAACTTATCTTTGCTACCTGATGTTTTATAAAGTGAGGGAAAATGTTGCAATTGGTTTGACCAACCATCAGCTTATGTAATTAGTTAATACGTATATTTCACTGATAATTTGGAGACAGGTTTTGATGGTGTAAGGAGTCTTGAGTGCGCAGTAATTGAATTCATAAGTATTCACCAAATATATATTAGATTAATTTTGATACTCTTGACTCAACACCATTGATTTATAAGTATGGCGGATATAAACACATATCCCCCCATTGAACTTAAATACTTAAATCTAGTACTTGCTTTAGCTCTTGGCCTCAGTAGCTTAGATCTGCTTCTATAACCTATAACATTATCCTCTATTTTCCTCGTGCTGGTGTAAAATATTTGTTATGAGGAATTATATTTTATTATAACATTCCGCTGGAACCTAGTTTGCAATTAGTTGTTGACAACTACAATGGAAAATTTACTAAGCCCTAGAGATTCACTCAATTATAATAGATTTGAATTATTACTAACTAGTCTACCACTTTGGATTTGTTGGATTTTGCACTAAGATTAAAGTTCATGTACTTTAATGGCATCAATTTAAAATTCTCTAGCGTCATCCTAGTGATATTATTGATAAGAATAAAATAAAATATAACTCTAATTTATTATGTTATAAAAAAATGATTTTTATGAGAGCTATCTTGTTATCTTAAAATAAAAATATTTATAGGGTGTGAGTTAGTATGTTTTAAGGTGAATGACGTGTCACTGATGAGGGAAGATCTTTATTATTCTAGAAGATCAAAACGTTCTTACTGGTAAGAGTAGCTCTTATCAGATATGTTTTATTTGTTAAAAGTTTTGCTTTTTTGTAGAGATGATACAAGGGAAGTGGAGTTTGTATTAGACAATGGTAAATCTTCTGAATTGGGTGTTAATCATTAAAAATAGAAGGTAAATCACTAGACTCAGATTTAAAAGAATTTGGCAAAAAATCTAAAATATTATTAGCCTTTCTGACGATGGCCCCTTCAAGCTCTTGCCTAGGGGGCACATAACAATTAAGAAACGACTACTAACTTTATCAGCAACTGTATCCTTATCAACAAAGTCAATAGTGTATTGTTTCCTTACTAATAAGTAACACAATATGGTCCTAACCAAAGAAAATAAAGTTTTTGTTTTCATCATCCATATTGATGATGGTAAATTAAAACAAGGTCGCATAATTAATACTCAGGCAAGGCTGGTTTCCATGGATAAGCTTAAAAGTTCTTTTCAAAGAGAGGTAAAAAAAGAGAAGCAGAAGCCAAAGATTGCAATCTTATTACTCATCAGCTAATCTTTACATTACTAACTCACTTGTTTCAGAAGTAGATGAACTTAAAATGGGTTAAATACTTAAAGGTAAAATGGGATCACACCATTAAAGAGCCTTAAAAATAAACATACCTATAGCTCAAGATAAATAAATCTGTAAGCTAGCATAGTACTGGTTAAATATAAACTCTGACTATTAGGGCTCAAAGAGGCATCTTCTGAATGATAGTCACAAGAGTTCCATTTGCCCTCACAACAGCGCCATTTCTAGCAGGATGGTATGGGCAGTAAAAGTTAGATATTATGCATTAACTTGAAAAGTTCAGCTATTATTTTATATATATTTTTATTTAAGATAATAAAACTCTTGGGCTGTTATGTCTTGTAAAAACATGTTTATAAGGAAAGAAGCGGTAGTTTTGGCAGTGGCTGTCAAGATAAGAATCTTCAATCCATTTAAAAAATGATCAATAGCTAAAATAATATTGTAGTGATCATACATATCTGTAGGAAGAGAACAGACTACATTACTTACAGTAGAAAATGGTTCAGAAGGACCAATAGATTTGATTTTAGAATTTTGGAATATTGAGGCCTTGTTTTGGAAAACTAAGCAGGATAAGCACATCATGTACAGTGTATGCCATATTTTCCCAAAAGCACCAATCTTTTAACTATTGAAGAATTTTATTAGTTGCTTTATGACCAGTAAGTTGATGGGATTCCATTACAGTATCTTTACTAGCAGAGATGCGGATGAAAAGCAACTAATCAGTAATACATTTCTCATAAAGTAGGCTATTTTTTGATCTGAGTATCCTTAGTCATTTTTTACTGTTGACAAGATACTTAGAGTCATGATTTAAAATTTCAGGTCTATTAATTAAATCACAAATTTAATCTTCTTTGGCACTAAATAGGGTAATATTGGCAATCTAGATAAACCAACAGCATTTTGATGGATAGCTCTATCATGATGTAAAATTGAAAAAGTTTAATTTTAGAAGCTTTAGCGCCCATTGAGCCAGGCTTACCAGGATCTTTCATTTGTTGCAGCCATTAAAAAGAGGCATGATCGGTTATAATTGTAAAATGCTTACCATAAAGATAAGGTCGAGAATGTTTGATAGCTAACAACACAGCAAGACATATCCTCTCAGTCACACTGATTTGCGCACAGACTTATTAAGGACTGTGCTAAAATAAGAAATAGGACGAAATATAAGATCTGCATCATGCAGAGCAAGTGTTACTTCAACAGCAACATTGCTAGCAGCTTAATTAATAGGAAAGGCTTATTAAAGTTAGGATGAGCTAAAATGTTATATATGTATAATGCTTGGCGTAAAAGGTCAGATGATTGTTGTTGGTTTTTACCAGAAGTAGGGAACTTCTTCATGAAACTTATAAATGATAATTTATTGATTTCAACAAAGTGAAGAAAAAGTGGTGGTGTAAACCAAACACCCAAACATAATTGAATTTTTACTTAAATTTTTAAAGACAGACATGGCCTTAAAAGCGCTCACTTTAGTTGACAGGGGTAATATTCCTTCCCAATACTTGTTACCTAGAAATTCTATATTCGTTTTAAATTAGAAATAATTAGAAGGTTTTTATTAATGAGGCCTGGCGAAGTCTATAAACACCTTTTTCAAATGGATTAAGTGTTCATTAAAGGTATGAGAAATTTGGTTACATCAATAAGGTAACAAGAATGTAAGGAATTAAAGCACTTAATAAACCATCCATAGCCCTTTGAAATGTAGCATGGGCGTTACAAAGCCCCTTCTGAATCTGGGTTGGCTCAAATAGCCCTTTGCTAGAGATTAAAGTACAATTCTGATGATCATCAGGAGTTAACCCTATCTGCCATTACCCTCTAGCGAGGTCAATAGCAGAAAAAAAATGAGATCCCGCTAATAATCAAAAGGAGTCATCTATTTGGATTAATGGGTACAAACCTTTTAAATTATAGCATTAGTCACCAATAACTATGTCAATTATATCTCATACATTCTTTTCTGAATTGAAAAGAAATGCAGAGACCCAGGGACTTTAAAAGGGGTTAATAATCCAGCGTCTAAAAATTGTTTTAATTCAATAGAAACCTGCGCCTCTTCAGCTTTAGATTTTTTGATAAGGTTGAGCTCAAATAGGGGAGCATCCCTGGTATTTGCCTTGTTTTGTACCCCTTTGTTAACCCAAAGTCTCATGATCCATTAGAAAAAAAGCAGCATATTCCAAAATAAGAATTTCAGCTGTTTGTAACTGTTTGGGGTAAGAGAAACATTCATAAGCAAATTTAATTCTTGCAATAAGAGGACTATCTCCTTTACCCTTTGTAAAAATTTATAGGTTTTGATGATATTTCAATAACCCTATAAACTTATTACTTGCAAAGATTCTGGTTTTGTGTGCAATTTGTACACATTGTATAGAAATTGATATGATCAGTTTATAATTTTATAGCGACTAGTATCTGAAGGTGAATGGAAGTCCTAGATCTCAGCCCAACGCTCAGCCAGTATTTTTGCTTGAATTACTTGTGATGTCTTGGACAAGGGATTTGTTAACTCATATTGTCTAACCCAATCTTCTCTTAGATTCCTGTTTATGTCCTCTCTGGTTTGACACACAGTCAGCAGCAATTCCTGATTTTGATTCCGCTTCTTCTCTGGATCTCCGCTCAGATCCTTAATCTTTATCTTAAAGAGTCTCCCAATTATTTCACACAGCAATAATATCTCTGAGAAAGAATAGAACAAATGAATGCTGATAAAATTTACTAAGCTAGTAAGTCTACTGTATACTCAGTACTGTTTTACTACTTGTTTAAACTACTGTGTTTATTATTAGTAAATTATAGGAAATTCATAGTGGGGGATTTTGCGCCCAACCCTTGGTTAACACCTCCTCAATGAAAAATCAATCGTTGCCATTGAATCACCCACCCTCATCTCAGAAGTGATGGTTTCCCCATCCTGGCTAGGATTCCGTCATTGGCCATCTCCAAGACCTAAAATGGAAAGAGTCAGAAAACGTGCCCCTAGCGTTTTCATCTCAATCCAAATGAAATCAACCATATTTGCAAGCGACATGCTTAGTATGGGACTTGTTACCCATTTGGCAGGTCACAAACCAACTGATCAATTTGCTAGTTGCAGGCAGCATTGCTCGCCTCACACATATTCCTTAAACTCCCGATCCTTCAGTGATGAAACCTGATTGATACCAATCAGTACACATGATAGTTAATCAACTATCAGATGCCCCTATTTAATCATCAACTATGCCCTATGAGATCTTAAGGATTTGTCCAGATTGATCCCCGATGTATCTGGACAAGCAAATAACCTAAAATCCCCCAAACATAGTTACCTAAAATCAGGGTCAACCAATTTCCAATTCAACTTGCATTAGGGAATTATACCCTAGTGATTCCTGGTAATCTGGCCAGCTGGAAATATGGACCAAAATCCCAACACATCCCCCCTCTCGCCTAAATTTGTAGCAAAAAAGGACCAGGGCAGGAGGACACTGCTTCAGAAACTCATTTGAATACTTCATTAGCTCAAGTGGATTACAATCACCAGTACTCAATGCTTCCAGGACGACCTTCAGCATGCAACTCTCTTCCTCTTCATCCTCACTACCACATATTCAGAGTGTGGTCCCCACAATCTCCTTTTGTGCTGGGATGAGCAAACTACTTGTGATGATATAATACAGGATCTGGTTTCTCCCATCAGGGCATATGACCCCACTGTCATATTCATTATTCTTGGTCTGGCGTCCTTGATTTCCTGATTTTCTCCTCATCCTCAATAGGAGGCTCTTGCCGTCAATGTTTGTTTTGTGGCCCAATTAAGAATTCTCATTTATGTTCACCCAAGTTATTTTTCTTCTCATACCTCTTGTCCATATCATTCTTAATCCTTCACTGGAGATCTTAATCAATTAATTTTGAGATTAATTATTCCAAAATTGGAGCTTAATCAAAAACAGAGTGCATAATGTCAACCATCATAGAAGTCTGACATCCCTCCTCTCATTCAGCTCATATGTCAAATTCTGAGTTGCGGTACCTACAATCTGCTCATTAGTTTGTCTGACCAAGATCTTCAGCTCTACCAGCATATGAGTCAGGCTGTGCGACATAACCTCTTCTATGGTCCTTCCAGGACTCATGCGCCTAGTATGGCACCAGTGGCTAGTTCTTCCGTGGAATTACTAGAGACGGTAACCAATTCTTCTGAAACCAGGCTAACAATCATCTCATTTGACTCATGGCCAATTCTTCCTCTGTCATTGATTTTAGAGTTAGATTTTAAAACTCTCCTGTATTTGGCTCCTTTTGCAGATGCGCCTAACATCATCATTGATTCTCCTGATTTAATGTCCTTCACTCTTGATCGTTCCTTCCTTGCCAGGTCAGACATGCTTCTGAAGTTTCTCTTCTGACTCAGGTAATACTACAAGTCAGCTGCCTTGTCCACCAATCTCAACATCAGCAACAGCTTTCATTCCAAACTCCCATACACAAAACAATGGCTTAAGTCACCAAGGATTTAACCATAGAGCTGAATTTTTCTAATCTTGAGAACATCCTAGACTGGGATAACATCACTTATGTTTTTCTCTTTGACAGCCAAGTTCTTCAAAGTTGGGCCACAAAGCTTCCAAACTCTCCCAGATTCCATTGCTCCTTATGTTTCAACTTTCGAGAAGCTCATAGTCATTGCTTGCAGGATGCCATTTCTCCTTGCACAACTATCTCGTTTATGGCATGTCACATCAGTATCTTCTGCTGATGGCTTTAATAGGAAAAATGATTTAGCAACCCACATCTAGTATCCCTTGTTTGCTGCCAGCCCATATGTCTGGTGTTCTTAACTAAGCCTTTTGGCAAGCCTTCAAGACTAATCTTCTGGCTTCAGTACCATATCAGGATTACTCAGGGTTATTCACCGACTGCCTCTTCCTGTACTGTTACTTCCCTCCCTGCTCTGGGGTTTCGCATTTGGCTTCTTCTGACACCCCAATTTCCCTTTCCCTAATTGCTTTCTTGAATGGATCTGCGTCCGCTCAAAGAACTTGGTTTCATGTAGTCTAGCCCTTGCTGCATCTGATCTCACATATATTTTGACAAGTTATTTACTCCTATTGAGATCCATCCTCCCTCCCCCCAAGAGGTGACCTAGGCGAAATCATCCCAAAAATGAGTACAATCAATAAAAAACTAAAAAAGTATAAAAATATATTGGTTTTTATTATGCGGTTTTTAATTTTTTTTCCATTTTTTATCAATCTTTTATTTTTTTTCTTCTCTTTTTTCCATAAGACAAATCTTTTTTTGATTCAGCGGTTCAACTTTTTATTTTTTCCCCCAAACTGGATCCTAGGTATTCTTAGACTTACCAGTTTTCTATGGTTCAGAGGTCCTTTTTTCAGACTTGACCTAGTCATTAGATAATAACCATCTTATTGGTTCAGCAGTCCTTCAGGAACTCTTTTTTAGTTATTTTTTCATTGATACATCACTTCAAATACTTAGCATGGACTTAAATTTAATATTTTCCCATCCAAGAGATTCTTGATGAAGTAGGCGTCCATTGCCATCTTGGCAATAATCTCAAATGTATTTGACCAGAATGCATCCTGTTTGTTTCTTCTCCAAAATCATGCATATTGAAATAGGAAATTCTTTTGCCTATTCAATTTTCTGATAAGGCTGATCAGTTCTTATTGTTCGTCATTTTTGATCATATCCTTTTATATAAAGTCATATTGAATTCTTGCAATTGCATTTTAATAAGGATATCTGTCAATTGGTTCAGGTACTTCTTGGCATCCATCCCCAATATTTGTTCCACCACCCAAATATAAAATTGACAGCAATGCAGCCTTCCTCTTGTATAGCAACTCAAACATCTTTTTTCCCATTGCTGTATGATGACTGATACTATAGGTGAATGTCACCAAACTCAGGTACATTCCTCACGTGGAAGTTCTCCCTGCGACTAGCTTCTTCAGCGTTGTGGCCAGCGTTCCATTAACTCGTTCTTCCAGTCCATTTGTCTCAAGCTGGTAGGGTACAAACATGACTCCTCAGATCCCCATTATCTCATTTAATCATGGGATCACATGAGACATGAAGTCTGTCCCATTGTCACTAAGCAGGACCTGCAAACATTCATGTTGGTATACTACTTGATCCAGGATGAACTTCACGGTTCTGGTAGCATCTACATTTGCCAGGGCCTTAATCTCGACCCACCTTGTCAGATAATCAATTGCAACTATTATATACTTGAATCCCCTGTGCTCATTGTCAGTGGTCCCATCACGTTGATGGATACTGTATGCCAAGCAATTAAGGCGGACCAGTCAGTATCCAGTTGTATTCTTATGTGGCTTGTGCAGCTGGCACTCCACACATTAAGCTATATAGTCAGTGAAACCATAGTTTATTGACTCCCAGTAGTACTGGCAAATATGGTTGGTCATTTTTCTCAGGCCTCCATGCCTAACAACCTTATGAGCGGCTTTCATGATAGCTGCTCTTTCCAATGGCTTTGGGAATAGTAATTACTTCCGGTTAATATTATTTAACACTTGTCCATACAAGGTCTCATTGTTTTCCATCACTTTTTAAAGTGCACCTTGGATTTCTCAGGGCTTATTTGTGATTTCTCCATTGACTATTCTTTGGAATAAATCATCTGCCTGCTGGTATACCATCTGGACCATTGGTACCTGCAATAAGCCATCCACATTCTCGTGAGAAGCCCCTGCTTGATGGACAATCTCATCCTGATTGGAAAAATTTCCTCAGTATTGACCTTGTGGATCACATCTCTCATACATCCCAAGTTGTGGTCATCCTGGGTGAATAATTCCCAATACTTTTTGAACAATTCGAGCACCTCCTATTGCTGTCCTTCCATCAGAGCAGCAAGTTGCTCTTGATCAACCAGTAGGTTGATACTCTCAGTTACCCTGGCCAATAATTTCATCTCATTGAGGGTCCCAAAATTGTGGAATTTCCTCAGTTCAGCCGTCAGGATTTCTCATCGCTTCTTAGGTCCAAAAATCACTGACCAATTAAATCAAAAATTTAATATTTTCTTTGTTATATATATTTTTTGTATTTTTCTTTTGCAATGGGGCTTTTAACCTACAAAAAAGTTCAGAGATCCTTCTTTTCCCCTTCATCCTCTATACCAGCTTGTAAAAGACAATGTTAATGGGTGCTCCGCTGTCAACAATTACCCTCACCCTCACCCATACTCAATTCACTTGTATATCTATATATGTACACTTGGAGTATTGTAAGATAGTATTTACTGAGTGTATAGCGGCGTTATTATCCAAATTAAGGGTGTGAATGATTTGCGCCAATAAATCAGAAACGATTCTTTTATCTCACTGAGGGGTACTGACAGGGTTGTCTCATCTAATCAAAGTTTGTTTAATTCATCAGGTTTATCTGCAGCTCGAATTTTGACTGCTAGTTGTTGGGCGTACAGCCAGGCAACTTCCTTGATTATCTTGGGATCAATTCCCTTTGCCCTGGATATTGTTAGCGCATTCACGTCCAAATTGACGATTTGATACAGTTGATCCTGTACATCTTCATCCACGAACAGATCATTGATGTCAATTTCCTTGTGCATAATATCAAGAGGAACATGCTTCTCTGCAGGTCTAGACTGTTCCCCATCTAGGCTGCAGGCCCTTTTCCTGATTCCTTTGTGGCTGCAGACTCTATAGTTGGACCACGTTGATTTGATCCTTCAGCTTCTTGAAATTTACAGCGAAATGTCCCTTCCATCCACATTGGTAACAAAACTTTCTCTTTTTTATTAATCCATTTAATCTTCTGGCTTATTCCCTAGAACAGTTTGGTTATTCATTTCTTTAGCACCCTCATTCCCCTTTGTGGGATTTGAATTTCATACTGGGTTGAATTTGAAAATTCTGTTTGGGGCATTGAAGGTTGCTCTAAAGATTTTTAAATTATCTACCATCTGAGAGGTAGTAATTTCCATTGGGAACACGGAATACAGAATTCAGTGCAAATTATAATATGGCTGAAGGGCCGCATGTAATGCAATTCTGCATCAAAGTCAACCAGTACCTTTGCTCCAACCAGGTTTTGCTATTCCTTCTAGAAACGATCTGCAAAGCTTGCTAAAGATTCATCTTTATGGAATTGGATTCCCATAAACTCTTATTTGCACTTTGACATGCATGTCAGGCTCCAGAATTCCTTTATAATGTCTGCTTTGGCCTCCACATATGACCATCTGTTCCCCTCCAGATGAGACAACACTAGATTTTAGCAAATAGTGTCTAGGCAATTTATCACTGTCAATGCCGTTTGACAATCACTGTATCCATACATAGTCATATTGAACTGTTGGAAAAACGCTGGGGCGTTATCCCAATCTAAAGTCTGCAAATTCAGTGTTGCCTTGAATTTATCTGAAGTTTCTCTAGCCGCCTCTCTAATTCAGCTACTCAGCTCACTTGGGGAGTGATTTCAGGCCTCATCTCCAAAATAGCGGCAAAAGTGGGCGGCATGCTTCTTGGGGTATTCAACTTCCCATTTATCATATGAGGAGTTTTTCTTCAGCATTTGTTACCGCATATGGCTCACAATCGCATTTATGAGAGTTATTAGCACCTTGACCTATTTTATCAGTCGCTCAATATCAGCGCTGATGCTCTTAATGAACGCTATCTGCTTCATGATCCGTTTTCAGAAATAAGACTTCTCAAATTAAGTCTCCTTCTTTCTTCTTTGATTACGTTACTTTTCCAAGTAACTCATTCCAAAAGCTCACGACATTATTGATTCCTTCTTCCATATTGGCGACTCTTTCTTCCAAGGCTGTGAATTCTCAATGATCCACTGAATTTAGGGCGTTCTGATTAATGGTGGCTAACTCCGTCTATAGTTTTCTTAACTCATCTTTATGCTAACACCCTTCTAAGTTCTTCTCAACTATATCCCTGTAGTGAGCACCACTTTTTTAAAAATTTATGGGATTAATTATTTTCGGCCAATAACCCCTATATATTTATTACTTGCACAGGTTTGGGTTTGTGTGTAATTCATCCACGTTGTATAGTATTTGATATGATTGATTAATAATAATATGGCGAGTAAAATTCATAGTCAAATGGAAGTCCTAGATCTTAGCCTAACGTTTGGCCAGTATTTCTTCTTGAAATACTTGTGATGTCTTGGACAAGTGATTTGTTAACTCATATTGTCTAACATCAATCTTCTCTTAGATTCCTGTTTATGTCCTCTCTGGTTTGACACACAGTCAGCAGCAATCCCTGATTTGATTCCGCTTCTTCTCTGGATCTCCACTCAAATCCTTAATTTTTATCTTAAAGAGTCTCCCAATTATTGCACACAGCAATAATATCTCTGAGAAAGAATAGAACAAATGAATGCTGATAAAGTTTACTAAGCTAGTATATCTAATGTATACTCTGTACTGTTTTACTACTTGTTTAGACTACTGAGTTATTTATTATCAGTGAGTTCTAGGGAATTTATAGTGGGTTATTTGGCGCCAAACCCTCAGTTGACACCTCTTTGATTAAATGGCAGCCGTTGCCATTGGATCACCCATCCTTGTCTTAGCAGCAATGGTCTTCCCCATCCTGGCTAGGATTCCGTCATTGGCCATCTTCAAGACCTAGAACAGAAAGAGTTGGAAAACGTTTCCCTAACGTTTTCCTCTCAATACAAGCAAACTAACCATATTTGGCAAGCGACTTGCTTAGGTAATGGGACTTGTTACCCTTTAAGGAAGGTCACAAACTAACTGATCAATTTGCTATTTGCAGGCAGCATCACTCGCCTTGCAACTTAATCCTCAAATTCCTAATTAGTTGGTAATGAAACCCAACCAATACCAATCAATAAACATGATATTTAATCAACTATCAGATGACCCTATTTTGTCTTTAAATCTGCCCATGAGATTTTAAGCATCTTTCCAGATCAATCCTCATTGGATCTTTACAGGCTAATAACCTAAAATCCCCCAAACATAGTTACCCCTAAATTTAGGGTCAACCTATTTTCAATTAACCTTGAAATAGGGAATTATCTCCTAGTGATTCCTGGTAATCTAGCCGTCTAGGAATATGGGCAAAAATCCCAATATCCTAATTTATGTAATTTTCCACAAATGGTTAAAGAAAGTATCTATTTGATATTACTGGGTCTACATAAGCAATAGGATCCTTTTGATTTTTTTTCATGGGTTAATTAATGAGATTTGCTAACAACACAAATATAGGTCCATTATAAGCAGGATAAAGAATCCCAGGATATGACAAACCCTCTAAATAAGAAGGATAAATATTACCCAATATTTCTAACACATGATCATTTGGCACTAATATTTGGACTCAAATAATAACTATCAATTAAGACTTAGGCGAAATATATATGAGTATATTAGAAAATAATGGCATCCCTTCTTCTGCACAATCATAAGGGAGAGAAAGAATAGTTTTGGGACTCATTATTCAATGTTCAAGCCGAGTTATTGAGGTAGGATTTTCTAGTAAACATAATTGATGCTTAGACCTCCCTTTTTTGGTTTAAATAGCATTTAATAGTAGGGGCATTCAATAACCTAATAAAAAAGATTCTTATTATTATGACTGATGAATGCAAAAAAATCAGTCAGAATCTTCATACCAAGATGAAAATCATAACATAAATTGTCAAGCACAACAAGAACGGTCATGACTAATCTACCAAAATGTTTAGTTAGGGAAGAACTGTCCCTAAGGATTGGTATAAGCGGTTATCTGTCTCATATTCTTGGGTATGGTTTAAATTAAAAGCATTTAATTGTGTTTTTATAAACTCTAAAGGAATCACACTTATAGGAGATCCAGTGTCAATGATAGCTAGAATCATCACTTGGTATACTAAAACTTTGACTCAGGTTACATCAGTTACAAAATGGGGAATTTAGAATCTAGAAGGATTCAAAAAGTTTTTAGTGAAAAGAGGATAAGAAGAAAGTGTTTTATCAACTAATCACTTAGTACATCAATGTCTACAGGAGCAGAAACTACATAAAAATAATTAAAAGAATTATCAATATGAGATTGAGACAAAGTAGTTTGTCAGAATCAGAAGCCTTATGCCATACGTTAACTTCTCTTTTTTGACTCATATGTCTTTTTTCTGGAATAGTTTTCATCATTACCTCAAAACACACAATAAGTGTATGAACCTCTTCTCTCTTTAGGCTTATTGTAAAGGAAATGCATGGATATAAGATTAAGGTTTAATTGTGGGAGGAGAATGCACAGCTCCATTTGGATTTCCGTTAGGGGTTTTTTAATACTGAGTAATGAGCGGAAATTTCCTTAGAAAAAGAAAATTAAATGTAATTGTTATCAACTATATATAGCATTCAGCATGGCGGAATTAGCATTATTCAAAGTAAGGAGATCATAAGCTACTAAATTTAGAGCAAGAATAAATTTTAATGCAAAATCTTGAATAGTTTCTCCACAATTGTTCTAGATACTCATTTTGTTTGCTTTCAAATAGACTTTATTATAATAATTCCAAACTCTTAATGAGAGCTTTTTTTAAACTAAGCCCATTTAGTAAAGACTTTTAAATGAGGTACCATAATATATTAGGAAGTTTCTTGTAGACATGAAGAGAAATGTTAGGCTTTTTAATCAGTAGTTCCATCCAAAGCTCATATATATAAATAAGATTAATTGAATCTTCCTTCATCAGTTGGATCATAAAGTCCTTTATAGGTAGGTTTAAATCTAGTGGGTACAATAGTCAAGACGTGAAAGCCAAATTAATTACTGGTTCAGGTTTGGAGGGTTCAGATTTGGGCAAGTTGACTTGAGTAGAAGGTATGTCAATTTGTTGTCTTAAATTATTTAGTTCCTCTTTTAAGTGTAGAATCCATTAATTTAGATGTTCCATAGAAGGATGAGGTTAATTATGAGAGTGGATCTCATTTTTCTTATTTTTAATTATCCTAAATTTAACAAATGGTTAATAGAGGCTTTTGATATTATCTAGAGATTCTAAAGTAGTTTGATTCCGTTTAAAGAGATGATGAGAAAACCAATTACAGCTAATAAGTTAGGAAAGGAAAGCTCAGTATCAAGAGACTGACCCTCCAAGGTTAAAGAACATCCTTGAGCTATTGCTCTTATTTAGGTTTCCAAAGTTATCTTTCAGTTACCAAATTTACTAATTCAGTATAAGGAAGAAAATGTTCCACCCAGGGGTCCTGGCAGCCCATGTGAACCCTTCGCACCACTGGGACCAATAGTTACCCTAATACTAGCAGGGATAGGAACAGTGGATGGAAACTAGTAGGTAAAGGGGGACTTTCAGGACCTACTTGACTCGAAAGCCAGAGGAGCTATCCTATCTGAAACGAGACTAGCAGATTGACAAAATTATCCAACTAGAAAATCTCAAATACCTGATTATAATCACATTTCATTTGTTGTAAATGAGCTCTAAGGCCACTTTCATTACTTTTTATTTCATTGATTCCAGGGGTAGCTGCTGCTTTAACCTGTTGAGATAAACTGTATCACAAATATCCAGCAACGCCGTTATTAATCTGAGCAAGTTGGACTTGTAAATTAGATATCTACCATCAATTGTTCATAATAACATCTCAAATAGTGCCAAAGTCAGAGGTGGTTGTATATAAATTACACAGTTGAGAATGAAGTTATTGAGACAGTTAGAATTGATGTTGTATCGCTTGGTGATGTAAACCTAATATTTGGAGAAAATGATGAATACCAGAATGTGCATAATATCAGAGATAATGCTCAGTTCAAGATATTCCTACATTAACGGCCAATGTATCATTTTGATATAAGTGCTTTTTAGTATAAAAGACTTTAGAGGCTCTGGAACAGTTTTTTGATCTCCTAGAAGAAGAGTCCCTAGTATTTGTCTATTTATTGTATTAAAAATCAGACAATTAGCTTGATATATGGAATCATCAGGTTGTTCAATAGACAAATTCATTAAAAAGGAAATTAGATTCATTGATAAGGGGTTCATACATTTACTGTTGGTTAATATTCACCACTGTGAAATACTCATTGACTCTTCAGAAGAAGATAAGTTCTCACTAGAATTATTCATGATTGAAAAATATGTTTTCACTGAGGGCTGAGAAGTAAATATGGCAGAAAGCACTAATTGTTGAATTTTGCACTGAAATCAAGTTCAAGTACTATGAAAGCGTCAATTTAATTGTTTTAGCTTTTTCTTAATGAGATTTCTCACTAAGGAATAAACAAATTATAGCTCTAAGTTATTAAGTTAAAATAAACTGATCATTATTAGAGATATCTTTGTTATTTTATGATAAAATAAATCTATAAGCGTGATTTAGTATGTTTTTGAGGTGCTTGATGTGTCACTGATGAGGGAAGATCTTTACCATTGATAGAAGAATGGAAATGTCTTTGCTAGTAAGAGTAGCTCTTATCAGATATGTTTTGTTTGTTAAAAGTTTTTCTTTTTGGTAGAGATGATACAAGGGAAGTGGAGTTTGTATTAGACAATGGTAAATCTCCTAAATTGGATGTCAAGTCATCATAATTAGTAAGTAAATCATAAGACTCAACTTTATGAGAATTGAGGCAAGATTTGGAAATATTACTGGATTTTCTGACAGGAGTGCTGCTTAGTATACATTGAATTCACCAATAAGAACGCTAGTAGAACTGAATATCTAGGCTGAATTTTAAGGATGGAGGGATTTTTTGTACCGCCAGAGGAAACCTAGATGACTAAGATTAGCATCACAAGCAGTTAAGCCTTTTAAATACCCAATACTAGATTTTGTTCAACTTTAATTTATAATAAATATACCACTTGTCAAGTAAAGTCATATTTATGGTTATTTTGAAAAGTAGTTTTATTCAAACAGTACGTCATTTTTTGAGTTTACATAACCTGAGCTGTGTAATCTGACATCTAAGCACTGATTTCACACTCCCTCCTCCAGATATAAAATGTCCTTTAATATAAAGACAAAAACATAAATAATATAGATATATTGATTTTAAGTTTGATTTTCACATAAACTATATACACCCCTTTTTTCATACAATTGTATCCTTTTCTCTATTTTCCTAGGTAGAAGACTTTTTAGAATTTACTGTAGACTCTATTGACTATATAACCATTGGAGAGGCTATGATAAATTTGGCGTTTATCAACAACTTGGATACTATCTTAATTGGCACAGTCTATAAAGTATGTATTTATTTAGGAAGCTTAAACCATGATCTTTTCAATAAGTTTACTTTTTGTCAATGAATAATCCTTAATAGTAGGTCAAATATTTTCATCGCAATTCTTTGCCTAGATTCTTTTTCATCTGCATATCATAATCATATGATTGCTTGTAAATCATATTTTTAACAAATTATATATTAACTCTTGGGACTTATTTTCAATGTTTGTTTAATGCCAAATAAAAACTGGCGGCAGATCTGCTTAGCGTCTATAAAGCCTCTTAAAGGCATTTCCTGTAGCCAAATGATGGCTACCATATATGCAAAGGCCACTGAGCTCAAATAAGCTTTCCAGTTGGACACATTACATAAAGCATATTTTCCTACCTTTGCTGCCAACCTGTTTATCTAATGATAAATCCATTGATTTCGCTCATATGGAATGATACTATTATGATATTTATGATTCATTGCGGCTTTGAACTAAAATGAAATTAATGTGGTTCCACTTTGAGTATGTATCAATTAAGGGCAACTGTGCCAATATAATACTTACTCCAAGTTAAACTTAGTGGTTTCTGGTGCATAAACCTTGGCTCATAGCATTAGTTTTAACCTATCTTATCTTTTTAGCACTAGTAGTGCACAACTCAAAAAGGGGAGCTGCCATGCATCTTTATTTGTGAATGAGCCAATTAAAGGGTTTATTTGAAATAAAAATTCCTAATATGGCCCCTAAGATATCAGCCTAGAAAGCTATATCAGATGGCGAGGAAGCTTTGGGGAAACTTTTGTCTAGCGCCTGCTTTAGCTGGCGGACCATGGCAGATAGCATAGGAGTGTCGGCATCAGCGGCATGTGGCATAAGGAGATATAGTTTAGGATTTTCTTCATTAATGAGGCCTGCAGTGCCCACTACCTCAATATATTGATCAAGTTGATTCTCAGCTAAAGTGATGAGAGAAGACACACAAATGAATGACTTAATGCGTGTGAAGTCCAGGGGAACGTCCCCTTTGCATGGATTAGGCAATTTTCCCATTTTTAAAATAAGAAGGGTCCAAAGAGGGAAGCTGTACCCCTCGTCACCCAGGGCAACCTAGCCCACGTGGTAGATGAGTGTTGGGTAACAGCGCTCACTCTAAAGATTCCTCCCACAATTCTTGCGCTTGCCTCTACTGAACTAGTCTTCCAAATTGAGGAAATCCGCACTAAAATCATTGGCAATCAACTTCCCCACAAGCAGGAGGGACTTTATTAAACTGATGGCGCTTAATCCTCAGAATCGAAGCTGAAATGTCCAAAATCAATGGTAATAAAGCTTAATGGGCGAGAAACTAATAGTTAAAAAAGGACAAGTACCAAATTCTTGGCCAAAATCGCTGATGGCATTAGGATATCGAGCAGTATAATTACCAACATCTAACTCCCCTCAAATTTGTCAGGGACAATCCCCAATGAGCAGGTAACACCTTCAGGGACTGTCATCAATAGTTTGAAGCCCCCATTTCAAGAATCAGGATTGGTGCCTAATGTAACCCATTTTGGCAAAAAAATGCCTTAGTGACAGGGCATAGGCAGTTTGGACATCCTGAACCTATTTCTGACCCATTAAGTCCGCCCCTATGTGGGGTGGCCCTGGGAGAATCCCGTTGCCTGGCAGGCCAGATGCTGTCACACTAACTGACGTAAACGTAGTGTAGCCTCAGTTCAGGCATTTGTGGATGAACTGATAGTGACTTGGCCTACCGCTGAATCTTTTGATGTTGGTTCAGATTAATATCATTACCCCCCACCACCAAAAAATTCGCCAGGTTGGTTTAAATTTGAGGGCCCCAATCCCTGCATTGATAAGCTGACCCTAATCAAACACTATTTAGTCAGTCACGTAGCACTGAGGAAATTGTTGGTCAATTCTTTACTTTAAATTCCAGTAAAAATTTCTGCCAGTACCCAGTTTTTATTTCAGTATTTATTGCTGAAGTACTGATGGCACTAATTTGGTGGCCTTTCAGCCCCTACACTGGATGGTCTATACCAGTTTTAATGATCACAATCTCTCCCACCATAGTCAACTGTATCCATCATGCAAGAAATTTCTGTGAATTTAATCCCGTTATTGAAGCTATGCGCTATCAGGATATCAGAATCTTGTGGACTCACATATCTCACCTTCAAACAAGAATCTTCCCCCTTGTCTCTGATTTGGTGATGAGCCCTTCCACTGGAGATCCTGAAGTTTTTAATCTATTAGTGCAACCCCATGCAGCAAGGCCCGCAGGGTCTAGTGTTGTATCTGTTTGGTTCATTACCAGGTCTCCTTTCACGCTTGTTATACATCAATGAGTTATTGTCACCCAAATTCCCACACTATGCAACGTCCTTCCAGCAGAAATGCCACTGGTATTATGGCTTGCTTTTTGGTGCTTATGCATCCTAACTGGCAGGCTGGTCTAAACTTCTTATGCTGCTTTCAGGACATAATCAATAAGCCATTGTTTCCTGTCATTTCCGCCCTTTTCTTTGAGTTGAGCGCTTCAGTGGTTACCCTTTACCAAATGAATGTTCAGTTAGTAGTTTTTTCTGTTGTTTGTTTGGTCAGTCGCCAATTTTGTGAGCAGCGTTTACAATGCTTGGGAGAAACTTCTTCATGGCAGCAGAGCCCGTAGATTGCTACTCTTCTTTTTTAACTTATGCTCAAGAAGGGAATCAGGTGTTCTCACAAGAAATTTCTGGTCAAGTCCTTGACGCCCTTGCTGAGGTGCAAATGCTTTATGACATTTCCCCTAGTAATGACGCTGCACTATAAAACGCCCAACAAGGTGTTGCCCTCTTGGATGCAGTAGAAGGGGATGTCCATTGGTGGGTGCAAGAACTTCTGCGTTCCACTTCACATATGGGGGATTCTACCTCACTTGTCGCAACAGTAGAGGCAGCATTGAAACTCCCTGTGTCATGTTCAGACCGTTTACCTCAATTGCTTTCCTCTATGGCCAAAGCTCCTAGTTTGGACTCTTTAATCAAACCTTCTGTGAACAGGCCCCGCGCTTGAGTTCTCTAATGATATGCTCCAAGCAATCTTTATATCAGTGATGGATTCTGCCTCTGCCCATCACAAAGTTTGGTCCACCCCTATGGGGTAGTGAAATAAAAGTGTAAGGCTGTGATCTCCATCAATGTCTCCCTTCGCCATGCTCCCCGCTTTCAAGTAAGAAATTATATGATTGGACTATCCAACAATGACTAAGATTCTGTTCTTAAATTGAACCAGTATTGGTACTGGCCTCAGAGTCAGCCAATGTTCTCACTACCAAGTCATGTTGTCCTGGTTCACCTATTAATGAATCAGTAAAAGCCCAGATTAAAGTAGCAGGTTCCCAATCTCTTACTCTTCCCAACTATACTCCCAAAAAGGACCCTGACCTTTCCCCTGATTTACTTGCTATTTCTTCAGTTACAGAGGAGATGATCAAAACTACCACTAAACAAAACTTCGCCTATTTTTTATTACCCATGAAGTTTAGTATCAGAGCTCACCATGTACCCTTTGATGTTTTGGTGGAAACCTGAGCAGCGGGTAATTTTATGAGTATAGAGCTAGTTCAACAGTTGGAGCTTGACCTGGACTTGGGTCTATAGTGATTGTTGCGCCATCGGCCTCCCAACCTCATACATAATCCAACGGCCAGTACATTTCTCAGTTCATTACTTTAGCTTTTGTGATCAGTTATCTGCAATGCCAAACTCGGTAATCAGTAAGTTTAGGGGTAGGATGTTGGCGCCAACAACGTGTTATAATTCACCTGAAGTATAATATGTTGTCATTTGCTAATGATCAAATGAAGGGTAGTTTCCTCTAGTAGATACCCTTAAAAAAACTTAAGGCTTTAGTTTCATCACTCCCATCGTTTCCCCTGCGGGACTTCCGTCAGATTTTCCTGAGGCATTGATGTGCTATTGAAGTATATTTGACTATGAGAAGGCGGACCGTCTCCCCCTCATACTACTTTAATTTAGGGTTTAAAACAACGTCGCAGGTGGTGAATATCAACTGCCCTTTGTATGCACACACAACAGAGGAAAAGCTTCTCTTAATGCTTGGTTGGATGATATGCTTAAGAAAGGTAGATATTTAGAGAGATATCACCAGTTTCTTCTCCCATCATTTTCTGCCAAGAAGGACGATGGTTCCCTCCGCCCCTGCGTGGATTATGGTCACCTGAAAAATTACAGTGCATGATCCCTACCCTTTACCCATGGAGCAAACTATCAGTCAATCAATTGCTAAGTCTTGGGTGTTCTCTAAGCTTAATCTTGTTAATGCCTTTAACCAAATTTGGGCGATGGAAGTTCAAGAATGGCTTACCGCTATCCAGATGAAGAAAGGTATTTTTCAATTTTGAGTGATGCCCTTCACGTTGAAGAATGAACCGGCCACATTTCAATAGATGATTGTTAGTGTGCTGGATGACCTTTAATTCATTTGCACGGTTGCATAAATTGATGACATTTTGGTTCTCTCCCCAAACCCAAACAACACGAAAAGACTTGAAAGTGGCAGTGGCTACTTTGCACAAGGCAGGCCTGTTTGTCAAGCCTTTAATTTTCAAGTTTTATAGGAAGGAAGTTACCTTTTTAGGAAATCTAGTCTTAAAGGATGGGTATGCTATCCCCTCAACAAGTTGGACGCCATCTGCTAATGGCCAACCCCAACAACCTAAAGACAATTACAAAGTTTTTTGGGCAGCATCATTTTTCTGAAAAATTTTACCTAGCCCTTTCCCAAATAGCCGCTCCACTTCACCCACTCATGAGTAAGAATGTCTCCTTTTGTTGGACACTCGAGTGCCAGCAGGTGTTTAAGTCAAATAAAGAGGTTTTCTTATCACCCCCATTATAAAAAATACTGACCCCTCCAAACCTATATCGTTGCATGCAATGCCTCATCTGTTGCGGTTGGGGCTGTTCTGCTTCATGAGCATGATGGTTTAGAACATCCAGTCACTTACTTTTCCCGAAACTTCTCCTCAACTGAAAAATCCTGGGACATCTATGATATGGAGTTGGCAGCCATAGCATGGACTTTGACACATTAGCGGAATCTGTTACAAGTCTCTCAGCATGAGTTAATGGTGTGTATGGATCACCAAGCCCTTCTGTATTTTCATAAACCACAGAAGTTGGCACATAGGCAAGCTCTTACCTACTAGGATTTATGTAGTTTCAACTTTTAATAAAAGTATCTGAAAGGTGCATTAATTATGCTCCCTGATTTCCTTAGTCATAACCCTGCTCATTGCCCTATGGACTCAGATGAAGTGGACCTGGTCACCATGATTACAACCACCCAAATTTTATCCATTGTATCTCCCATGGTTTCATCAGTAGACTTAGCTCCTGATTCTCATTTTCTTTCATGGGTTTTAGCTGCTCAAATGACCTGTCCATAAGGAGTGGAGTTATTAGACCAATTGTCCCTTCAAACTTACAAAAATTCCCTATATTTCTTGATGGAGGGTCTAATTTATTTTTGGTCACAGGTTTGGGTTCCTCCTCTCTTTAGAGATGAGGTGTTTTGGGCCCATTACGACCCTCCTACAATCTGCCATACAGGTAATAAGAAATGTATTGACTTGATTAAGCAGACATATAATTGGGCGGGCTTATTAAAAGAAGTACAAGCCTGGATCGATGATTGATTTACCTGTGTGCAGGCCAAGTCAGATCAATCAGGAAGAAATGGTCTTCTTCATCCTTTACAACAGGTGAAGGGTCCATGGACATCAGTGTGCATGGATTTCATTGTTGAACTTCCTTGTTCTAACAGGTTTACTGCGGTGATGGTGGTGGTCAATAATTTTACAAAATTTTCACTATTTATTTCATGCTCTTCTGCAATTACATCAGAAGAAATTGCCCGTCTCATTGTGCATCATGTGTTTTCTATGTTTGGTCTTCCAGGAGATCATCAACGACCATGGGCCCCAGTTTAAATCGCGGTTCTGGAATGAGCTTTTATCAATTTTATAAATTACACCCTGTCAATCCACTGCATATCATCCCCAGTTTAATGGACAAATCAAGCGTGTTAACCAAATCTTGGAAAAGTACATGCGCTGCTATGCTTCAGCCACCCAGGATTCTGGGCCAATGACCTTATCTCACTCAATTTTTCTATAATAATGGAACTCATGCCTCTATGTGGTTTTCTCCCTATGAAGCAACTTTGGGGTATACCCCACGTTTTTAATTGCCCCTTGTCTGCATCCAGAGGTCCTAGCTGCTACGGATCATGAAGAGCACATTTGGTCTACTCAGCCCCTGGTGTGGGAGTATCTCACTAAGGCTATTGGTGACTACAAGTGGTTTATAGATTGAAAGCAGCTTCCTGGCCATGACCTAGTGGTGGGTCCATATGTCATGCTTGATACGCGCCATTTGCAGATTCAGGTACCCTCCTAGAAGTTTGCAAGCAAGCTTTTGGGTCCTCACTTGGTGGAAGAGGATTTGGGCTAAGGTGCTTTCTGGTTAAAGTTGCCATCTCACTGGAAACAACACCCCATTTTTCACATATCTCAACTGTCCCTGTTCAAGTGAATATCACCACAGATCCTGAGCCATTAGTAAATGAGGATGTGGAGGAGGCCGAAATGGAGAGAATTTTAGCAACACACAAATCTTGGAGGTCAGTTCAATATCTTGTCGCTTGGAAGGGTTATCAGGCCTATGAGAACAGTTGGGTCAGGGCCCATGATTGCACAAACTGCATGTTACTAGTTAAGGCATTTCATGAGCCCCATCATGATGCTCCCCGTCCCCTAAAAAATTGCAACTTTAATGGCGATCAAGTTGCCCAAGACTCACAAAAATGTATCTCTCATGTAGTTTTCTGGCAGAGGCGCCTTCCCTCTGGAAAAATGAAAGGGAAATATAAGTTAAAGGTAACGGACCCTTTGCGTGGATTGGGCAATTTTCTCATTTTTCAAATAAGAAGGGTCTGAAGAGGGTGGCTTTATCCCTCATCACCCAGGGCGACCTCGCCCATGTGGTTAATGAATGCTGGGTAACAGCACTCCCTCTGAAGATTCCTCCCCAAGTTCCCGCACTTGCCTTCACCAAACTAGTCTGCCAAATTGAGGAAATCTGCACTAAAATCATTGGTAACCATCTTCCCCACAAGCAAGAGGGACTTTATAAAACTGATGGCGCCAAATACTCAGAATCAAAGCCGAAATGTCCGAAATCAATGTGAATAAAGCCTGATGGGTGAGAAACTAATAGTCAAAAGTGACAAGTATTGAATTCTTAGCCAAAATTACCGATGGCATTAAGCATCAAGCAGAACAATCACTGATGTCAAACTCCCCTTAAAATTGTTGGGGACAATCCCCAATGAGCAGGTTTCACCATCAAGGTCTGTAATCAATACTTTGAAACCCCCATTTCAAGAATCAGGATTGGTGCCTGACATAACCCATTTGGCTGAATGAATGCCCCAACTACTGGGCAAGGGTGGGTTGGCCATCCTATCCCAATCTCCAACCCGTTGGGACCGCCCCTTTGTGTGTGGCCCTGGTAGAACCCTGTTGCCCGTTGGGACAGATGCTGTCATACTAATGAATGTAAACATAGTGGAGCCTCAGGTCAGGCGTTTGTGAATGAACTGATAGCAACTCAGCCTGCCACTGAATCCTTTGATGTTGGTTTAAATTAATATCGTTTCCCCCACCCCCAAATATTCGCCAGGTTGGTTTAAATTTGAGGGCCCCAATCCCTGCTTTGACAAGCTGACCTAATCAAACATTATTAACTCAATTGCGTAGCAGTGAAGAAATTGTTGGTCAATTCTTTACTTTACTTTCCTATAAAAATCCCGCTAAAACCCAAATTTTTATTTTATTTAAATTCTTCTTGCTGAAGTACTGATGGCACTAACTTGTTGGCCTGTCGGCACTTACACTAGATGGGCTATACCAGTTCTGAAGATCACATTCACTCCCACCATAATCAACTGGATCTATCATGCAAGAAATTTCTGGCAATTTAATCTCATTATTGAAGCTATCCGCTATCAGGATATCAGAATCCTGTGGCCTCATAGATCTCACCTTCAAACAAGGATCTGCTCCCTTATCTCAGCTTTGGTGATGAGCCCTTCCACTGGAGATCCTGAAGTAGTTAATCCAGTAGTGAAACCCCCTGCAGCAAGGCCCGCAGGGTCTAGTATTGTATCTTTTGGTTAAATACCAGGTTTCCTTTCACGCTTGTTATACATCAATGAGTCATTGTCACCCAATTTCTCACACCATACAACGTTATTCAAGCGGCAATGCCACTGGCATTCTAGTTTGCTTTTTGGGTGCTTATACATCTTGAATGTCAGGCCAGTGTAAACTTCTGACCCATTTTCCTGACATTGTGCCAGCGGGCTTTACGATAATTGTGTTAAAAAGCAAAGTCTTTTCTGCATCAATGCAAGCGCGGCTTGAACCAAAAGTGAGCTCTCAATCTTATACTTTGCATCCTCCTAAAAATTATGTAGGAAGTTGGGGATAGAAATACCTGCAACCAGGGGTTCCATCGTCAATGGAGTTGCTGGCGGAGTAAGGTGTTGACAGGAGCAGCTGCGGCTTTGACCGCCATTTTATTGTATTTTTTATATAACATATACCCGCTTTTTGGGCGAAAACGGCGAGGCCACAATTTGAGAGGATTGATGAAAAGTCCTCCAAAGCGAAATCCAGTTTAACATGGCATGGCCGTACATCTTCATCCATCCATCTGAGAGCCTTGAATGGATTGGATTTGGCCAGCACTGGGCCAGCTACCAGAATTGGGGCAGTGGCCGGTTTAACCTATCTTATCAATTAATTAATTAATTAATTATGACAATGATAATTTACTCACACAGTGCTACTAATAAGAGAACTCATGACATCTATTGAGATAGTATGCCACGCAAACATAGGAATATTAACTAGTTACCCTTAATACTATCATGATGCTTATGGAGTTGGCATTTTACACACCAGGTCTTTACATTTTGCTACATAATTCAAAGATACCCATTAGTAATATTGCAAATGTTTCCCATAGTTTTTAGGCTGTCATGATTGATGGCTATATAAGCAACTTGGATTGTTCCACAAACTTCTGATGGCTTTTGAACTGTTGTAATTTGTAATAACAAACTTCTAAGGATTTCCATTTCTCAAATCAAAAATTGCTAAGTTGGCTATTAACCCTCTCAAATGCACCTGTTAAAATATTGGGCCTAGAATTTCGCTTTTAGCCCTGGATTTCAACTGCATAGATTCGTGGATCCTGAAGTTGATTATTTGAATGAGATTGTTAGACTGGGGCAATTTTAGTATAAATACTACTATTATGGTTGGTTGCCCAAAAGCCACGTTGAGAGTAAAGTCCAACGCTAAACTGGTGCTTCTTCCTCTTGAAGATACTTTGATGCTGGTAGGGAATACTTAACCTATTCCCTTCTCACAGAGCCAAGCGGAGATTTTGATATGCTAATCCTAAGGATATCTGATCCTTGCACTCTTCTCTTAAGAGTAATGTTTAAAACAACCATTGTTTTGACAAATAAGCTAATATCAGTTTGAATCTAACTTTATTAGGGTATTGTTTGGGGTTTTTATAGTTAGAATCAGCACACAACTTTTCAGCTGTCCAATGAGAATATTTGTGCTCCTATAAAGGTTTTGACCCTTAGTGTTAGGCACCAAATCTCGTTGGGTACCGTTGTCTTGGGTTTTCTAGGCAGCGTAATCCTTGGGCGTTTGGCGGACTAAACAATTGGTATTAGGTACATGAAACCAATTGTTCTGGCTGATGACAATTCCACTCTTCCTCCAGCGTTTGAATGTTTTGGTAGTTTCTGATGATCTGATCCATTTTTCTCTGAACGATTCCCTATAATTCGACTAACAGGGATTATCCCAATATCAAATTGTTGCTTAATTTCATCAGGGATGATGCCCAATAGAAATTATCATCTGCCAGCGGCCTCAAATGTCATCAGGAATGATTTCTGACGAAATATCATCTGTTGGCGGCCTAAATTATCATTAAGGATGATTCCCAATGAAATTATCATCTGTCAGCAGCCTCAATTATCATCAGGGTGATGCCTGACAATAATTTATAGTTGACGACTTCTTATATCATCAGGGATTCCGCCTGACGATATTCTCATCAGTCAGCCACTATTGCCAACCCTCTATGATTATAACATAATCATTGAATCTCATATTTGGTCAAAGGGTTGGACAATGTGGTCATCTGCAATTCTGACAGCACCTCAAACCATATTTAGGATGTGGATCAGACAAGTTAAATAAATTTCATGTGCACCGCCTTATGGAAGTTTCTTGCAGATTGGATTCTCATCTTTTAATACCTCACAAAAGCCCTCAATCATGCGGTCACAAGGTCATTGATGAAGGAGAACAATGAGTTGGGTGAGCAAACTATATTGATAGGAATGCCCTGAAAAGGGATCCAAGGATGTCCTCTGGTGACACATCCTTACCTGAACTATAAGTATAAAAACCTTAATCATATATTAAGGTATAGAGTCTATACTCTCCTCTTTTCAAGTTTCTTTGACATTATCTTACTTAAAGTTTCAGTCATTTTAACCCTTGGCTTACAGTCATTAGTACTGATAAGCCAAAAACAGTGGTGCTCACTACAGAGACCTCCAAGCTGTATAGTGAAAACATTTATCGCAAAAAATTGAGGATAATTCCAATCATTAGTCTTAAACTTCAGATTGGCAAAGGAGTGTAACCCAATAGTTCAACACTTACCACTATAAGGCGAACCCTTGCAGTCCAAAAGCTTGGAATTTGGGCCTAGTTTTAGTTTACCTTACTTTTGTAGATTAAAAACCAATATCAAATTATTATCAAATCATTAACAATATTATACAGAAGTTTTTAAAAAGGAGCCGCTTTGTTGAAGTCCATTCCAGTCACAATAGATTACTACTATAACTTTCTACAATGCAGGACTTATAATCCTTGCCCAATATTTATTCAGAAGGAGAGTCCATCAGAGTCATATGATACTATGGTATTCGTATATCCAGGAATTCTACATATTCTTTGATTAGCGTCAATTAATCATCATGAAGTAGCTTGACAGTTGGAAATTACAAAATCCTTGCATTAAAATCTTGTATATTCCTGCAACGCCATCTCCTCATTTGCTCACAATAAATAGGATGCCATTTTAGACAATCACTGACTAATAAGTGATGACCAGAGCCAGCTAACTATATTAATAGTAGGATTTCTGGTTATCTTGTTGACCAGCTCCGTCAAAACTTACTACTGTAAAAGAGTGATTGTAACTCTCCTGTTTCAGAGAGGTGGTGCATAATGCACAATCACAACGCCAGGGAACTAGTTAGTAGCAAGATGGTAAACAGGGAACCGCGGAGGTTGCCAGAGCAAAAAGAGACCCAGGGCAAGTGTGGACAACGCGGTATATACTAATAGATAGCCAATAAATAGCCAAACTCGTTTGTACCACAAAGATGAGTCCATATCCAAGTGAAGATCTGTGCAGGATTGCTTGGGTGCTTTGATCTGGAGAGGGCCAGGACAGCCCAGCAGTGCACAATATATGGGTGATGATTTAGTTAAAATAAACTGACCAACGATTTTTAAAGAGCTCTTCTAGGAGGTTCATGCACAGTTTCACCCAGGGAACCATATTCAAAACTGTAAAGCTAACTGGGAAAATATTATTAGAAAAGTTGTCCAACGAGAAAGATTTGTCTCAAGGAAACATACTTACACAATAGGAGGGATGTCTTTGATTGTCAGAAGTGGTGCTAAGCCTAAATTCACCTATAGGTGCATACTACCATTGGCAAGGGTACTACTGTAGTTCGAGATTGACAAACTTTGGTTATTGATTTCAGGTAAGGTCAACCTAATTTATATGTATTAGATATCAAAATGGGTTTGAAAACCACGTATGCCGATTAACCAAATTGAACCGTTGTTATTAGTGATATAGTTGGTGCGCTTTAACGCTCTTGCTATAAAGCAAGGCTAAACATCACGCACATCCCCAGAACCAACCTGGGCATATCTCGCCTGCACCCAGCGTTGGTCTTGGGTATGACTTAGGTCAGGAAGGCTTTGCAATTTGACCTTTTTGGCCTCCTGGAAACCAGCTTTATCCTTACAGTTGTTACCCCCAATAATGTCAATTTAGCCATGACTTTTTCTGAAAACTTCTTGGGATAACCGTATTGACCAAATCAAAGCCCTTCTTTGGGTGCTACAACAACGTTATCAAAAAAATAGCCTCTCAAAAAAGCTCCCAAGGGATTGACAGAATAGAAAATCATGAAGGTCCCCACAACCTCAAGGGACATCTAGTTCATTTGATGTTGGCTCCTGACGACCCAAACGAGCATTGGAAGCAATAAGACAAAACTACAATCACATCTTTAGAGTCAGAGATGAAATGTAGTTAATAGTGTAAGATACATCTAGATGGAGTCCCATTAAATCCCAGACTTACGCTCAATGCCTTGTTGGATGAGATGGCCAATATTAAAGCGCTTTTCAGGGTAACTAATTATCATCTCACTCAACTCAAACACACCTGTCACGATTATAAAAGCCATCTGAGTTGCTGCAAGAATTGATTTCTTCTTCAATGTGCCAAGATCGATTCTGAAGAAGCAATTGTACCTCAAGGCTTTCTTTGCTTCCCTAAACCAACATTGAAGAGAAGTCAAGATGATTTGGAAGTGGTGCACAAACAATTGGACCAACAAGCTCACTATTATGATTCAGAGACTGAGATTTCTGAGCATGCTCTTATCTCCGTCATTAAAAATCTTTCTACTCTTATTATAGCTCAATTTTAAACTAGTTTCAAAGATAAATTTGCCTCAGACTGAGAATTTATAACCTCCTTTCTGTGTGCTTACAAGTATTCTATGTAGGAAGCAATCAACCGCTAAAGGGTGCAGCGTATCAATACTTTCATGAATAGAACGTCTTGAAAATCATGACTCCTCATCTGATGGTCTACCAAAACTTGGATCAAGTCCGTAATACCTTAACACAGGAGCATGGCAGCAGCTAGATTATTGTCGATCAAAAGCAGGCCTTCTTGGTTATCTGTTTAAACAATGGTGAATCTGAATGTATTTTCCAGTCAGTCACATGCTCAGGATCAGCCCATGGTTACTACTAACTAAGTCACCCTTGATGATGCTATGACCCCTTTAATCTCTAAAGTGATGCTAATCCAAAGTTCTTTTGCATTTTATTGAATAAGATAAATTTAACTTTCTTTTAAGCAGCCAAAGAGGCTTATAAGATACCAACTTCCAACCCAAGTCTAAGGCCTTTATCTCAACCTCCACCAACTACCTCACGTTCACGTGTTCAAAATTTTAAGAATATAAATGCTAGTTGCACTTACTTTAATAAATTCAACTATAATGCCAAAGGTGCTGGAAGAGACTTGCCAAGGAAGTAGAAAAATGAAAGTCATCATAGAAGATGAAGCGCATCATGCTGACCTTCCTATAAGCCTTGAATAAACCAAGACTACTCATATTGGATTTAACGTTAATGTAGCTTGGAGTGAAGAATTATTACTACTTGATAGTAAAAAACAGGCGCTTCTTGATTTTCTTCCAATGACTCTCATATGTTTCTCATATTGCCCCTAATTTTAAAAACTTGATAACTCAATTTTCTTCTTAAGTTCAGTCAACAAAACTACCTTTTTCTTTTTTAACTTAGTAGTCTGACTTGCTGTGGAAGGATCTGTTTTACACAGATTTAAATTTAAATTTAAATTTATTGCGGGGAAGGCCGACCATGGGACAGACAATTCCAAATATGACTCAGAAGAGACAAAACTTAGTACCAGGGAAGTCACCCCAGAGAAGCGATGCTATCTCTTGTTGCCAGCGGGAACGCCACTTATGGGGAGGGGGAGGGAACGTGTGAAGGGGCCGTAGCCACAATTGAACACGTGTGGAGGAAGGGGTCTGATTTGATGAACCAGACTGGGAACTAGGAGGAGACCAGCTGTTGGCGACGCGGTGGGAGGTATCCAAACATCCACGCTTGAAAGTGGTCCACCAAATGAGAACGGAATCTGTGGACAGCTTCTGGGAGGGTGGGGGTGGAGCCTGCGATGGCATCTAAGACAATCGTGTGGATGGTCCACATGGCGATTGCAACCACCAAAGCACAGAGGGAGGGTGGAAGGGAGGAGGCCATTGATAGAGAAAAATATCTCTTGACAGACTGAAGGGATGCGTTTGATCCAGGCCCAGCAGACGTTGAACTTCGCGCCATATCACTTTAGAGGTAGGGCACTTCTCCAGGCGGTGGAACAGCATTCCATACTGGCCACACATGACACAGGATGAGTGTAAAGCGTTAGAGCGCTCAGCTGTACGATACACCCGCCTCAGGCAGCGCCACACATGGGAGCGGACTTGAGGCTGCAACCGAGGATGGTGTGCATATTTCCAGATAGTTTTTGGGTCTCAATGGAGTAAGGGATGTCCATCATGTTCAGGTAGTCCACCCTGGATAGGACATGGGGCCGTGTGGGAATCACGCCATCTTGGATGGGTAGCCCCTGTACCTTTAGTGTGAACTGAGGAGAGGGGCGGCCTCTCTGGGTTGTGTGTCCGCTAATACAAATTCTCCACTCAGCGCTCCACATGGAGAGGAGGATTAGTTTGTAGTGGGTTTTAGTCCCGTAAGGGCCTGTGGCCGATGTGTGTGATGCGAGGTATTTCATCAGGGAGTGGGGGTTCGATGGGCTGTTGAGGCCCAAGGCTTGGGAAAAGTTGGAGTGGGCCGCGTGGGACCGGTGTTAGGAGGGGAGCTTAGGGGCGGTGACGGCCGCTATCCAGGTACCCAAGATCTTGGCAGCATGGGCTCTGAAGTCAAGAAGACCCATGCCACCATGATGATGAGGGCCAAACATGACCTCTAGCCGTACTGGTGGAGGGCGGCTTGACCAAAGCCATCCTTGCAGCAGGGCATACAAGGATTTGAAGAAGCTTGGGGGAGAAGGGGATGGCTGGGCTCCAAACCAGACTTTGGAGAGGAGTATAGAGTTGGCTAAAAAACCCTGCCAGTAAGGGAGGTAGGGTGGGCTCTGAGAGAGGCGATTTGCTTCGTCACGTTGTCCAGAATATGGCTCTCCATTACTGCTGACGCGTATCCGCCTGCCTCCATCCACACGCCCAGATGGCATACTGGTCCTATGGTAGGGCGTGGCACGAAGGGGAGCACCAGTGGGGCAGTGTGTGTTGAGCTGGTAGGGCGAGGACGTGGGCGAGCAGATGGGCCGGGTTGGGAACTAATTGCTGGGGCCCAGCAGTTCTGAGACCGACCAAGGAGGATGATTTTGGTTTTGGAAGCATTCAGTGCCGCGTTACTTACCTGAGAATACTCCTGGATGAGAGCTTCAAGCGCGCGTGCATCTTGATTATTAGACGCCCCAACCACACAATCATCTGTGAACGCCACCATCTTGACTGGGGCTTGGCCTGGCACATGGACCCCAGTGAGTTGGGCATTCACATTTCGCAGTAGTGGGTCAAGGCTAAAGTTATATAAGAGTGGGCTGAGGGGGTCCCCTTGTCGCAAGCCCCTTTGAGGGTGGACTACTTCCGTTAGGAAGCCAGGGCCACGTACTGCCATTGTTGCAGATTCCGTGAACAACATTACCCAGTTGATGAAGCAAGGTGGTAAGCGGAATTGATAAAGCAGGCCCTGAGGTATTCCCAGTTTACTCTATCATAGGCCTTCTGTTGGTCTAAGAATACAAGTGCCCCAGAGGCTGTGGACTGGCATGCATTAGCCACAGAGTGCACGTTATCCCAAATTGACCTTCTGGTTATGAAGCTGAATTGCTCTGGGGAGATGGTGTCAGATGCTATAATCCCTAAACGGTTAGCCATGATTTTTGTTAAAATTTTTGTGTCCGTGTTGGTTAAAGAAATGGGGCGCCAGTTGGCTAAGTCTAGCTTATCCCCTTTCTTGAAAAGTGTGACAGTAAAGGCCTCATTTCCTCCTGGTAGGGGGCGCGTATCCAACAGGCTCTGGTTAAGTGAAGCGAGCAGCAGTGGGGATATATATTTGAAGTATTTTTTGTAGAATTCATATGGGATGCCATCTGGGCCTGGGCATTTCCGGTTAGGTGCACCGTGGATGGCTATCCATAATTCGTTTGGAGTAATTAAATTCATTATTTCTGGGTATTAAGAAATGGTGCAGATGTGGGCTCAGTTGAGAAATTCTGCCACTTTGGCCGGCTGAATTGGATCAGATCGGTATAACTTGGAGTAATACTTCTGTGTTTTGATTGCCACTTCGGCTGGCATATCCATGATGGAATCATCTGATCTTCACACCTGTGTGCAGGCCACACTCTGGCGTGGTGCAAATTTTTTTTAAAAGAAATATGTGGTGCACTTGTCACCCTTTGTGATGCATTTGGCCTTTATTGAACACAAACCCAATGTTTGTGTTGCCTTTTGAGCGTCTTGAGGTAGGTGGCTGCTTCTGCCCACTTCCGGCCCCATGCAGGGCTGTATCCTGTAGCAGGGATATTGGACTCCAGGTGTGCCAATTCTGCCAGAGCACACGAAATGATCGCCAATGTGGCTCGTGAGCGTCTGGAGGAGAGGTGGCGAGAGTGGTGGATGGTATCCTCTTTGAAGGTTGCCCATGTGGAGATGGGGTCCATGCAAAACGGTGTTACAAACTCTTTTGCCAAAGTTGCTTCTTCCACCCAAGTGGAAAATCCTGGTGACGCGAGTTTGGGGGGGCTGAGCTTGCACCAATGTGGGGCCCTGGCCACTGTGGTGGGTAGGTGGTAGGTTATTGAAACCAGTCAGTGGTCAGAGAATTCCATTTTTGTTGTTTTGAAGTGGTAGATGTGGGGTTAGAATTTCGCCAGCATTAGGATAAGGTCGATGCGGGTCATGGACCTTAATTGGCTGTTGTGGATGTGGGGGCGCGTCATATTTTTGAGCAGTGGGGCAAGTCATGGCAGTGCATCTATTAACCCGAGGGTGGCCTTTAGAATGTGCAGTTCTACGTGACCCTGGGGGGTGTGGGGTGAGGAAGGCCACCAGTCCGTTGGTGTGTTTAGCCAACAGTTCATGTCGCCAACTATGAAAGGGTCTGGGGGTAGCGGGAGGGATTTGACTGATGAGAAAAATTCCCAATGCTCACGTGCACCATTTGGGGCATAGATATTGACAATTGCGTGCACTACGTCGGCCCATGAGAAAGTGACAATGAGAACTCGGCCATTTAGGAATGTTTCTGATGATAAAAATTTGAAGAGATTGTTTCTTCAAATTAGCACCCCACAGTGCTCTGACCAAAGGGATAGGGATGGTAGGAGCATGGATTTCCAAGCCTCCTCAGAACCACGTGGACAGTGGGACTCCTGGATGGCCAGGATATCCACGGGTATTTTTTTATAAAAAACTCAGTTTCCTAGCCTGGGACGGCGAGGCCTTGAGTCTGGCGATATTCAACGTCCCTAAAGTGAAGATTTCCCCCATCGCACCTTAGGTGCGAGGGGTGGGCACCCAGGCCCACTAGCCTCCTCTAGATCCCCACAGGCCTTCACGGCAGAATGGGTGTTAGCAGCAACGCTATCAGGATTTTTATTAATTTTTGTGGAAAGAGTTGCATTGGCTTTAGCCTTCGCTTTTTGTTTCCCCAACGTGTGACAAATTTTTTGTGGTGCGGATGAGTTTGGTGCACCATTGAGTGGGTCAAAAAAAAAATTTTAAAGTTGGGATGGGCCCCAAGTCGTTTCAACCAGAGCTTGGATACAACAATTTGGTGAGATTGAGTCCCCCATCAGATCCTCAGATTGAGTGGCCCAATTGGCATGGGCTTCCCAATCTGATTGGTTGATGAATTCCTGAGTTGCTTCTGCTGCGAAGGTTTCAATGTCCTTCTGACGTTGGGAGTGTGGGTTAGCGGTGGTGGCTTTGGCTGCTTCCTTGGCCGTGGCCCTGCAGGCCTGCTTGGTCTTCTTCCGCTCTTGTGGGGAGATGGGCTTTACCAGTAGGTAGCAGCCTTGTGCTCCCCATGGGAAAGCCTCTTTGGTGCTTACAGTTGGTTTGTAGTGCGCCTCTCCACTGGCCATAGCCGCCAAGGGGTGCTCTTGGAATGTGACACCCTTCTTGGTGGGGCATGCATGCGCCTTATGGCCAAACGCGTCACAGTGGGTGCAGATGGGGGGTGCGCTGTCCACGGTCACCCGGAATGGGTGGGTGGTATGCCCTTCAATATTAATAAAAGTGGAGTGCGGGATCTGGGTTAAGTCCTTCGCGATCTCCTCAGTTGGGGTCAGAACTGCGATGGCTTTGCCGGTGCACAGGTGTGGCATCAGCGTGAAGCGTTGCCCTTTGAAAGATTGTATTTCGCCATATATGGCGAGACCATCTTTCAGGTGTTGTTCCAAAATGTCACGTTCTACCATAGTGTCAAAAAGTCAAATGTGAGGAAAATTTGGTTTGACTTTGTCCATCTGATGCATTTGGTTTTGATGACCCATTACCCTTCAGGGAGGTCAACCACTATGTGCACCGCAGCAGCCTCATCAGCTGTCTCTAGGTTTCAGAACCTAGGTCCAGCCAACCACATGACATGGAGTGAGGTGCAACGTACACCGCGGTCAAGAAAAAGGTGTGCACATCTTCACAAAAATTTTCCCATAAAGCCATTTGTTGGATGTCCAGAAACATGCAGACTCCATATTCCACTGACTATAGTGGCTGGGTGTGCAGTGTGTTGATGTACTGGTTGCATTGTACTTGCCATGTGAGTATTTCCAGGGAAATAGTGACCGCTAGTTTTTTAAAATTTTTGTCTATTCTGCTGGTTTCTCTGGGGCATTTTCAAATGTTGGAGGCTGCAGGCCTTCCACCTGCTCCTCTTACCTTACTTGCCCAACTGCTCCCTGACATGGGCGCAGACTAATCTCCTCTGTGAGGTTATCAAACTAGATTCAGACTTGAATTGAATAGGTTGCAAAAATGATTGCAACGAGAAAGAAAAGTTCCTCTGTTTTACACAGATTAAACACCAGGCGACATTCAGAAGGACATGCTTTCTTCATTAGGATAAGTCTCCTTTTTGTGCTACACATTGTATCATCTCTTTCTCATTGAAACTGTCTAATGCCCTGGCAGCAGTATTCTTATTAACACTCTTAAACATATCATCATTATGTTGGCTAAACTTAAGACTCAATGGAACTATACTCTTCCTTGGAGTTTTTAGCAACACAAGGTGCATTCCTATATTAGTGTCATCCACTAAGATACCAGACTGGCTACTGTAATTCATTATTGATTCTTTAGATATCAGACTAGTTACTGGCGATTTTTTTCTTTAACTAAACAAAGTGTAAAAATAGTATAAACTTATTACTGTGGTAAAAGAATTTTTGAAAACGTTATAATATTTTTTATACTACTTACATAAATTAAGTTAAATTAAAGAGTAAACAGAAAATTATTTGGGAGTGGGGTTTGGCGATATTGTAGGGGATTCATAAACCCTACTAAGTCTCTCCATGATTTCTGCCTTTGGTGGCGGCATAAATTTTTATGATGCTTCAATCTTTAAGATCTGTGTCATGGTGCACATCCCTGCACCAGAATGTCTGGTTGAAATTGCTCATTACTCACTTTTGGGTCTGGGGCGGCAATAGTTTTTTGGTGATTACTTATTCTAAAATTTGGATTAAGCAGATTTTGTAATTTATTATTGGCGCTATTCCAATGCACCTCACTTTAGGGTTTAATTTGGAGCATTTATTTAATTTTATTGCCTTTTGGGGTAAAATTAAATGTAAGTTTTGATTGCTTCTTTTGAGGTAGCTTTGTATGATTATCTCATTATTTATTTATGGCAAATTATCCAGGACCCTCTGAAATATATAATAACGGGTCAATTTTCATAGTCATTGTTGGCATCATTAGAGTCTTCTTTATAATATAAACCCTTTGGTCGTTGGTTATCAGATTTTTGTTCATGTCATCATCCTGACCAACTGGTGAATACCTTGAGGCCTCTTTGTTTATAAAAGGGGTTATTTCCCTAATCTGGGACTCAAACTTGTTTATTTAAATTTGAGGTGTTGGTGTACTAGCGTTATCCCTTCCAGAGGGCGAATAAAGCTACAGTATAATCATAGTATATCTGTCATGTGCACATGACATAATGGTGGGGACCAACCCCAAAGACAAGGCTGGGCGCCAGGAGGCCCAGAAGGTGAAGCTGCAGGCCCTTCCTGACCTGAGGCACACACTGGACCAACGCTGGGTTTGGGAAAAATATGCCCAGGTTGGGACTAGTGATGTGCCAAACGCCCAGCCCCTGACGTCAAGCCAGGCGTTAAAATGAACGATCTACCAAATGAACGTGGACAGTTCAATTTGGTTTGCTGAGGAGTGGGGTTTCGATACCTGTTCCATTTTTGAAATAACACGCTCAGGTCAAATCCAATTCCAATTGATCACTCAAGTGAAGTCAGTTTTGGCCTATTCAACCAACTCAGATGGCAGTATCGCCTTATTGGTGAGTTAGTGCTTGGGCCCACTGTGGCATAACCTCTATTCCCCCAGTCAAGCTTAAATATGTTTTCCCAACCAACATTCCTTGTTGGTCGACTTCCCAAATAAACCTTTTCCCCATTTATGTTATTTTAAATTTTATGATATTACGAATGCTCTTGTGCTCAAACCTCTTTGAGGAGGTCTCGCGCTCCATCACCCTTGCCATTGCTTGTATCTTGCAGCTCTCCCCTTGTGCACTGTTTGTTCGCCCAGGTTCTCTCCAACCTGGGTTGCTTAGCCCCTTTTGATATGTGCACCGCGTCGCCTTTACTAGGGGTTTTTATTATAAAATTTTCAATTTTATGCCTAAGCTGTTATTGCTCCAGCACCCTCTGCTGGGCTCTAATTACTTTGGCACTAACGGCTAGTTCCCTGGTGTTGGCCTGGTGCACCGCGCACTGCCACGCTGAGAACAGGAGAGTTATTGACACTCTCCTTACAATATCTTATGACAAAACACTCTAAAGATGAGACCTTTGAATGACCTAAGGTGCTGGGCATGTACTCTTTTAAACACATTATGGTTATCATCTCTTTTTCAATACTTGGTTCCTTTCTTGGATAGAGCAGTTCAGGGCCAGTTCATGGCTTGCAAAGTCGCAGGCTGACCTTCTCATATATGGTAAAATAGGCCTTTCTCTCCTTACCTAAACTTTGGTAACTTAGTCCATCTCTAACTTTATGCTTTCTCTTGATAATAAGAAATGTTCTTGGATGCTTCAAGCTGAATCTTAATATAATCTTTGGACAATTCTTGCTGGTAACTCCCATTTGATATGCTCTTGATATCTGCGGTGATGACAAATGCCAAAAAATGTTATTAGCCCTACTTCCCCATATACATTACTTAAATAAAATCATGCCAATCACCCAGTGATAACAAAGTATGTATGCCAACAGCGCGAATTTCAGCATCTGATCCTACTTCAACTTGTAGCTAATTACATCTATTTCTATATTCCTTGTAAGGTTTAATACACTTATTCTACAGTTCCATTGTAGGATGAGGTGTATGGAGTCTGATTGCTGTCTTACTCCAGCTATACCCATAACGTTTCTCATGACGTTGGATAAAAAGTACTTTTCATTATCTGATAGCAGAACCTGAGGGCATTTGTGCAATGATATCACTTAGTTATACAAGAATCTGATGTTGATCCTGAGATGTAGGTATTGACCGTTGATGCTTTGACCCTCTCAGGATTCTCCTATGCAAGGTGGAAGTCTTGTAAAGGGAAGAAGATTAACATATTCTACTACGTTGGATTTGACTTCAAGCTATACAAATAGACTTATAACTCCCAATTTAAGGCTCAATTCCTTATCCTCGGTTTAGACTTTGAATTTGGGGTATTACCTAAACTACTCCAATTCAATTAATAAGCATTTTGATCATATCTGCGAAAAGCCTCTTAATTATGACACATTCACAAGACTCCATCATTAGTGTCACAAAAATCCCATTATTTCTATCAGCTGGACATTATGGAATTAGGTAAGTTGGACTGCTATACTAGGACTATTGGAAAGGCTCCTGCTTGAGGTTAATACTAATTTATATTGATAAGGAATTTTTATCATGAGATCAAGAAACTCAGCTGACCTTCCAGGTTTTATGCAATGATGGGCAAATCACTTGGTAATCAAGGATAAACAATGAATCACTCTCTGACATTACTAGTGAATCATGATTTCCTTTTTACTGTCAACAGTATTATAAATATACTGGTTTATCGTTAGTGCTTTTTCAGCAAATATTTTTAGCTAACTTAATTTACTTAAGTTCTTATTTTATTCTAATAAACAAAGTCTCATTATTGCCACGACTTATTAATCCTCTGTCATATTTTCTGAATGTGATGAACTAATACTATTGTAATCAGCCACGCTTTCAGGCTCCCCAACGCTAGCACCTGCAAGCGCATCTGGCAAAAGCATGCCATCTGATGCTCACTACAAGGGCGCTTCCAAGACGCACCCTGAGGAGATACCTTCAGCCATGGATGAAAAGGAAACAACTACAGTTGGCACTCCATATCCTGATATTCTGACCTATCTCCTCTGGAATGGCCAAGAACAGCAACTGTGGGGAATAACTTTCTCAAATAATGCCTTCAAGTGTGCCTCTTAAGACTTTATATACTTCCAAACTCTCAGTCAACTAAAAAATTTGCGTGACTTGTTTAAGATGCTCTAATAATTTAAAAGAGATGTATTTGAGCAAAATACCCAGCATCATAAATAAAAAAGGTTAATAAAGACTATAATTTATTATAAAGATCAAGCACTACATTTCAAAAAGATTTGGATAAAAGGAGAAAGGAAGCCTTTTGAATATATTACTCAGAGGTAAGAATATTGGATGGTAGGACCTGTCTACTGTGATAAAAAAGTTAATTAAACATCTTTTTGGCTTTTAAAAGAACCTAAAAGAAGTTAGCCAAGCTATAACTCATCTTCTAGTTGATTTGAAAAGATCAAACCATTAGGAATGCTCAGATTTCAATAAAAACATTTAATTTTAATATTAGCATTAATTACATAACTAACCAAAAGCAAATTTCATTTTCAATGTTCTTTCCACCTCTGCTGTTTCAGATCTGAAAATAGAAACATAGCTCATTGGCTGTTTGGACCCAAAAGTGCCAAATTAGAAACCAAACTTGACCATTGAAGCTTGACAGAACTATAAATAATATAATTAGGACAAGATAAGAGCTGGTTTTCTGATCTCATCGAAGGCATTAAATTTCAGGAACCTCTCTGGAAGCTATATATTAACTTCAGCGCCTCAAAATTTTAAAGCGCCGGACAAAATACCTAAGGTCTACCTATGCTCAAATAGTGACGGGCTTAATGATTTCTTGCCTACAAGTTTATCATTCATCAATTTAGACGACTCTACTCCAGAAATTAAAACAGATGTTACTGAAGTGAATTATCAGCATACCCCTAGCTCAGCTCTCAGCTTGGGATGGCGCTGGTCTCATTAGCCCAGCACATGCAGTTAATCTGAGTGGCCTGCAATCAAAGGTCAAAAAATCAATTGTTATCAAAAGCTGAGGACTTACCTTGAAAGAGAAAACAGCAGTCTAAACTGGCAAGGCACCGTCCACTGAGCAACCATAGAACCTGAATTTGTACTTAAAGTTGGGAGCAAGATTGTTGGCTCAAATGAGCTGTGCCCTCATATTGCACTAAGATGGACCACCACGCAACCATTAATAAGCATGAGGTTCCAAACGCTCCTAAATTTAAGTGCTCCATCTACTGTGACTTTAATAACGCAACTCCATCCCATTTGAGTATGCATTCTACCTTTCCCTCATGCCCTTGGTATGCTTTCACGAGTCCAGAGCTGCTTACTGTTAGACTATTGACACCAGGATCTACTGCGCGTGGAGCCAATTAAAGAATTAGGGACCCAGCATCTCTTACTCAGCCCCTGGACTTGAAATGCCAGGCAAATCAATTCAAGGTTGTCCATAACACCCTTGCCAACAGTTGGATTTTAGAATTTTTGTATTGCTCGCTGGTGCTTTCTGCACCTAAATTCAAACAAATATTTGCAGGGGAAGTATAATTCTCTACTGCAGAAATAATTAATTATTAGAGAGTTATTCGACCAGATATAACAAAATAGTATAAAAGTAACTAAAAATGTTATTCTTTATATGAGTTATATTAGTCACCGCGGTAGGGTTAAAAAGCAAACCCTCTCAATATCTTGGTTTTTAGTATTTAATTATGGTAAGGCTCAAAGTTCAGATTAAGCTATGCATGTCCAAATTAAGGAATATGGGGATTTGACTTATCAGAGCTCTTGAGACTCTCCTTGCTTTAATGGAACAGCCAAGGAGGGCGATGGAAAGTAGGACAAATCCGTGAGGGAAGGTTTATTATATTAAACCCAATCATGAAATGGGAAAATATTTGCACATTGTTAGACCCCCTACAACCCTATGAAAGGGGATGGTCTCCACAGTGTAAATTAAACTAAATTAGCTTTTGGTGTGAAGGGACCTCCAAATGGCTCTCTTTTTTTTAGTACTAGATGGTCCCAACCCAAGTCCAAATGGCTCTCTTGATTCCTCTGATAATTTGGAGTAACCCTGCTACCAAACTTGTGCTATTTTATTGAGTGGTATTAAATAAAGTAATATCCTAATTTGAGGGGTTTCATTGTGAATTGTCCAGAGACTTTTGGCCGATTTTATTGTTATATTCATCCAAAACGGTCTTCCCATAATATTGGACTTGTTTTGTCCAACATTACCCTCTAAGAGTGTTAGGGGGTGAATAAAGGCGTAAGAACTGGCCTTGTACCTTGTTGATGGTAACTCCAAAAATAAGGATTTGATGGTATATTCATCCCCTCACTTATATGTGACTATGAATGGACCCTCCCAAATAAACCCAAGCTTCTCACTACTAGGAGTGATCCAATTGTGGTAATACAGTACCAAGTCTGATACTTGGTTGGATGGAAGTGGGGCCTGGCTCTATTTAGCAACAAGACCCTCTTTAGTAACAGTCTTTGCCAAATTATTCATATCCTTGGACTGTAATTGAATGAGGTGCTGGGCCAACTTGTTCATAGTTTGTTCATGGTCTGTCCTGTCAGAGAAGATATTTTTGACTAATAAAGCTGGCACCCCAGGTCCTTGCAGATATAAAACATGGAAGGGGAGCATATTGAGGATACAATGGTAGCTTTTACAGTAATTCATGAGGGCACTGGGTAAGTAAATATCCCAGTGGAGAGGGTCTGAATTGGCCATTTTGCGGAGTACTGAGAACAGTATTCTGTTAACTCCTTCTACAACATCATTTGTGAATGTGTTATAAGGGGCCAAGAAGAGTTGTTAAGCTTTCAATGGATGTGACGAGGAGCTTTACCACTTGGGAGTTAAAATATTTTCCCATTGTCATATAGGAGGACCTGAGGGGCACTTATGCCGTGTGAAGTTGTACTGGTGTAAGAAGGTGGTTGTGGCTTTAGCATTCTGAGAGGAGAGAGCAACAGCTTCAACCTATTTATTAAATGAACAATTCCAACCAATATATAGCGATTGTCACCTGTAGTTTTAGAGAGAGGATCTACCATGTCCAAACATATGGCGTGAAAGGATTGTTTAGGCGTCATAGGTTGATACTGATCTCGAGTCTTGAAGCTGAATTTCTTTTACAGGTCAGGCAGGCATCCAAGACTTAAGTTATAATTTCCATGATGCCCTTCCAGTAGTAACGCTCTTTTACCCACTCGTAGGTTTTGCGTACTCCACCATGATCCATGGTAATGTGAGACCCTATGATGACAGATACTCTCTCTAATGGCCAGAGATAGGACAACCAATTTACTCCTACTTTATTATATAACTTCAGCTCTCAGCCTTTGTGTTTCAAGAGCGACGTGCTAGCATCTTCTGTACTGGTTCATCTTCAACAGCCCACGCGTCAAGAGTCATTAGGAGGTCATGAAACCTCTCTGCTTCGCTATTGTCAAGATGAAGGACAGGCAGCTATGTCAACCCATCAACGCTCATATGGCGCATCCCAGATCAATGCTCAATGGCCATATCGTAGTGCTGGTGCTTAAGAGCCCCACGTTCCAACTGCCCGAATAAGATCTTTTATATTTTGTAACCACTTTAGAGAGGCGTGGTTTGTACCCAATTTAAATGAACTCCCATATAGAAAAGGGAGGTAGTATTTAACAGTGATCAGGACAGACAAGAACTTCTTCTCAGTGACGCTGTAGTTGAGCTCAGCTTTTTAAAGCATTCTTCTGAAGTAGAACACGGGATGATTGACCCCATTTTCATCTAACTGAGCTAAGATCACTCCAACGGCGAATTCAGAGGCATCCATGAACAACATAAAGGGTTTTCCATAGTCAGGATGACGGAGGATTGACCTTTGCTTCAGCAATTCCTTAAGTTCCCAAATGCAGCTTTTTGTTCAACTCGCCAATGGAAAGGATGTTTTACCCAAGAGGCGGACGAAAGGTTTGCTGAACTGGGAGAATTTTTGGGATATATCGATGTTAATATCCCATCATGCCAGTATAAATGGATGTCACGAAGGGCTTTGGGTGCTGGAATCTTGGATATTGCTTCGACTTTATCTTGTAGAGGCTGTATCCCATCTTGTGAGATGGCGTGTCCAAGAAAATGCAACTTCTAGAAAATTTACACTTAGAGTTTTTTGGTTAACGTTAGATGCCCGCAAAAATTGAAACACCTCCTTTTGGTGTGTGAGATGCTCATTGTACGTCTTGGAGAATGCTGTAATGTCACCGAGGTAGATGATCACACACCTCAGCTTAGGGTCCTGGAGAATGTGATCCATCGCTCACTAAAAAATATCAGGCGCATTACACAACCCCTGAGGTAGCTGAGTGGGTTGGAACAAACCCTCGCTGCAGATAAGGATGCACTTTCCTGATACTCTAGAGAAAAATCTATTTGCCAGTACTTGCAAGCCAAGTCCATGGCGGAGAAAAATTTAAACCCAGAGAGTTGGTCCAGAGCGTCATCAATGCGGGGGATAGGTTAACTATCCTTCTTGGTGAAGTTGTTCAGTTTGCGGTAGTCCATCACTACCTGATGACCTCCGTTTTAGCTTTTATCAAAAGGAGAGGGTATGGCCAAGATTTTTGGGATGGCACTAGCAACCTAACGTCCAACATTTGTTTGAGCTCCGTCTTCATCTGTAGCTCCTCAAATTTTGTTTTTTGGTAGGGTTTGGAGTGGATTGGTCAAGCCTCTATGATGTCAATTTTATGAGTACAACTTTTCATGTGCCCATAGTCAGTTTCAAATTTAGAGAAAATGTTGCTGTAGGCCTTGAGCAGGGCGTGTACTTTATCCAGCTCATCAGGTGTTAATTCATCAGAGATGTGAACGGAAGGTAGGGTACATAAAGACTGGTCGGCAGTTAAGCCCATATCTGCCATAGATACAATACATTGAACTTGCTTTATTTCATTAAGGGGAATCGTAATACCCCTTATGATCTCTTGTTGCTTTTTTACAACCATATCCTTCTTGGTGAGATTCCCTAGCAGGAGGTTGATAGGCGGGGTTATCACGCCTGGCAAAACTCTGGGTTTCAAAGGATTAACTCTGTCAATGCTAATTAGGTTCAGCAGGCAGTTGTGTGGGATTTGCGAGGTAATCTTCGTGTCAACTACTCTTTGTTCATCATCCTTGATGACCACCTCTTCAGAAGCATAGAAAGGGATACCATCCAGTGTGTCCACTGATTGAGTCAATATTTTTGTATGCCATCCTGCCGTGGTTCATGTAGGGATAAGGCGGAAAAGAGATACTCAACTGTGCAAGCATATTCTTTTTTATTGAGCTCATCATTGGTCAGAAATAGAGGAAACTCATAATTAAGCGGGAAGAGATAACCCTGCTTCAAGTTAATAATCCCTTCATACTCAAGCATGAATTGGGTACCAATGAGTAGACTATAGGTTTTTTTTGTTAGGGCCACCGCTGGAGCTGACAAGATGAGCTTTTCAAAATGGATGGGCAGAAAAGAGTACGCCATGATGGTGCAGGTGTTGTTTGGGCATGCAGTCCCAAATTCTTAATTGTAGTTGAGGTGAGGGGCCAGTTTAATTTTTTAATGAGTTTTGACGACATAACGTTTACTAGGGACCCAATGTCCAGGATAGCCCTAAACTGCACTCCATTGACGATGATCTCCACTTTGGTTAAGGTTCCAACCAAGTTAGGGGAAAGAGCGATGACCTCCTTTAAACGGAGAGTAGAGGAAAGTCATTTAGCAGTCTCAGGATATTTCTCCTGGATAGACTGCAGGGTATTATTATACTGGTTTTGTCAGATTAAAGTGGCAATAAGTTGGTCAGCGTCACTGGCAGTGTCAATGACCTCAAAACCCCTCAACCATTGGTGGAGCTAAGTTTGGAGAGGGATCCTAGCATGTTCCACTCTCTTGAGGTTCAACCTGTCAGGTATCTCCACTTCACTTGGGGCTCCCAAGACATAGTGACCGACATCTACAACCCCCTTTCATATTCTTCTTTAGAAAAATCCTTGACGTGCGTCAAGGATTACATCAGTTGGGAGGTAAGGTCAGGGCTTCCCTTGTTGCAGGGGAGGTCCTGGGGCGCTCAATTACTTGGGTAACCTTTTGAGGAGACTCTGTAATTGTTATGGCTCTAAATCTAGCCGTTTATGCAGGGAGTCTTGGCAGCCCCATGGATACAGGTTTTGAGCTAGAGATGGCCGGAGCAGATGCCATGGGGGATAGGGATATTGCCTTGGTGGGACGTGACAATTGAGAAACTCTGAAAAGGCCGCTCTGATGAAGGAGAAGAACAAGGCAAAGTGATAGCCAACTTCACATGGTGCACTTTAGGAGCTGGAGATGAAGGGGAGCGCCGATCCATCATTGTTGGTATCTTCTGCCTATCTTTACATAGGGTTGTAGCATCTCTTTATGGAAGCTCCACGGGAGCAGAATTCCAAAGGGAGAAAACCGTAGAATAGGATGGTGGGGTTATAGTGGATTTTCACCTCAGAGCTTCTTGTGTTGTATCACTTTCATAATAGTTGGCCACCGCTAACAAGGCCTCTTTAATATCCTGTATGTTTTTGAAGGAGCGCTTGACGGCAGAGATATGCATCTCCAAAGAGGGATAAGATGCAAATTCACCCAAAATAGCAAAAATATAATCGTCAAGAGGGAGCTTTGTGGCCAAAAACAGAGGTTAAGATTTAGATTTGAATTGCTCAATGAAAGAGGTGATTAACTCTCCCTCTTTCAGACTAAGGCACATAAAGGCCTGTTTTTATCTTTGCAAGCTCTTCGCTGACTCAAAATCCTCAATGAGCGTTTCTTTTACTTTGGCCAAAGTTTTAAGGGTGTCCATATAAGGTACCATCACCTCTTGTAGTGGAGCGGCTGAGGCAGGGGAGAATGTACTTTATTTTTTGGGATCAGTTGTCCTTTCCATAATCGCCTCATACACAAAAAGGAATGAGACAATGCTACCCTCACCTGGGGTAAATTTGTCTCAGAAATGGGGCTTGAAAATAATTAGAGCAGCCTTATGAGAGTCTTGGCATAAACGCTGTTTGAGGGTTTCAAGTCGAGATAAGGCGCTGGCTAGATGCAATGCCAAAGAATCTAGCTGGGGGTCATAGGCAGCGAAGAGGTTTCAAGGGTTAACTATCCCAACAACCTCCATTTTTGATAAGTGTTTTGTAATATAATACCCCCTGTAGTGAGCACCAATTGTAGGATTTTTAGGATTTTAGTATTGCTTGCAGCTGCTTTTTGCACCTAGTTGTAAAATTTATTTGAGGTAAGCCAACCAGTTGATGGACATTTCAGACATCCAATGAGCAAAAGAACCATACAAACGAATGAAAAAAAAACAAAGTAAAACCTATAACTAGGCGGGGAGTGGATTACCACAAACTCGCCATGGCAGAGGGTGAGGGGGGTCAGGCAGCTCTTCTACAGGCATATTGTTCATGACAGTATCATTATGGTTGAAGAAGCAGACAAAAGCAGAGAGCCAAAACGTTGGGGCATCAGTGTGGTGGGGGTGGATGATGGTGAAAAGTTATCTCTTCTCAAGATCAGCTTAAAAGGCAGCTTCAACAAATTATCCAGATGATGTTCGGCTTGAAGGCAGGCTTTGAGGAGTTAGCAAAATTAATTATATTTGCCTGCTGATTTTAGCAGATGGGTCAAAATCTTCTATTTTCGCCACATGCATGATAGTGACTTTAGCATCTTTAACAGTTTTTGATTTCGCCTCATTCTGCTTTGAGGAAACCAGGGGGGAAGTCAATTGTGGTCATCCATACATGGTATTGATAACCTGATTGGGCCTTTTCTTTGCGGAGGTTTGGGCAATGGGGTGAGACCACCACTTCTAAAACAAGATGGTGGTCACTTTGGTAGGGGATGGCATTGGGTTTAGGTGAGAATCATTAGGGGATAGGGTTTTGTCAAAATCAGAATTGTAAAATTCATCCCATTTGTAATCCTTCAGGATGAGATGTTCACTGGTTTTCTCATTTTGTTAATGTTACCTGATTCTGCAACTTCATCCAACAGGTCCAAAGGATTCTGGTTCAAAAGAACAATGAATGTAGAATTTGGGTGGGTAGAAGTTGAATGCGCTGGTTGGGTGTGAATGGTAATCCAAGCCTTACTCTGATTGGCGGGGTTGAATTTTGGTGGGTTTTTGTGGTCAGATGACTTGGTGAGGCCAATTTACCACTATGGCCCATCAAATGAGAATGTTGAGTGGGAGGGGGCAACAAAACGCACCATTTGGATTCCGCTGAATAGGACTCAGAAGCCGCAACAGATAAAGTGGCTTGGGAGAAGGATTTTTTTGGAATGGTTGAACCCAAAACAGAAGGGACAAATTTGGTGACCATTATTTACATGAGCCCAAAAAATGCTCAGGCGCCGCTGTGATACAAGCATGGGGGGATTTTTTGGGCTATGGCAGGGTGTTGTGGAATTATGGTGGCAGTGGCGCGAGGGGTAGCAAGATGCTCTGCACCAGAGGGAACAGTGAAGATGAGGTTGGGCTGAGTCCCATAAGCCAAAAGCCCCACCATCAATTGCTCATATAAAACTTGGGGTGGGAGATGGAAGGGAGGGGTGCAAAGGACACCACCAGTGTGTTCTCTGAAGGAAAACGAGTTCAGGTAGTAGAAATTGGAGTGCTTTTGTAAATAAGGGGACATTAAGCATCTTCTGCAGCATCATTCTCCATATGGGAGCAAATGTCAAAATATCCCTTAAACGGTTAGAAATCAAATAAGCCAGACAGTGCAAATGCAGCGGTGGCAAGTTCAATATTGCTTTGTTGGCATACAGGAATAAACTCCTGTGGCTGACAAGTAGGCAAAATTGGATCATGGAATGAGGGGGGCAAGAGGATGGGGGCAGAAGGGTGGATGCGTGCAAGGTGGAGCAGTAAGTCCTGTGGGGGGACAAAATGGCCTGTAGAGGTTGTTGTACTACTTGGACCCATGGAAGTGCATTTTCCCACAGGGTGGAAAATTCTAGGAGGTAGAGCACTGCTACCCCACAATGGAGCAGCAGGCGTCAGATCTGAGGATATCAACAGTAAAATGGATGTGGCCAGATGGCAGTCGTAAAATTAAACTTTTTACAAAATTTCGCTCAAAATTGAGTTCAAGCGGAAAGAAAAATGATTGCTTAATGCACCTAAATTCTAACTATATCTGCAAAAGAAATACTATTCTCTACTGAAAAGATAAATAAACTATTAGGGGGTTATTTGACCAGTTACAGATAACAATAATAAAGTGACTAAAAGTATTGATATATATATAAGTTATATTAGTCAACGAGGGAGGGTTAAGAAGCGAAACCTCTCAATATCTTGATACTTAGTATTTAATTATGTCAAGGATAAAGTTTTGATTAGGCTATTCATGTCAAAATTAGGGAGTATGGGATTCAAAGTATCGGAGCTCTTTATACTCGACTTACTTTAATGGAACAGCCAAGGAGGGCGATGGAAAGTAGGACAAATCTGTGAGGGAAGGTTTATAAATTTTAACTAATCAATGGGCGGTAAAATATTGTCACCTTGTAGAATCGCCTCCAACCTATAAAAGGGGATGGTCTCCACAGTGTAAGTTGAACTAAATTAACTGTATGATGGGGAGGGACCTCTGAATGGCTCCCTTGATTCTGCTGACAATCTGGAGTAGCCCTGATACTCAACTCATGCTATTTGCACAAGTAATATTAAATAAGGTATTACCTAATTCAAGGGTTTCACCTAGAATCATCTGGGGTCTTTTAGCCGATTTTATCATTATCTTCACCCAAAATGCTCTTTCCACAATATTAGAATTGCAATTGTCCAACAACAACCTAACTGCTCTCTTGAGGGCAAGATGAAACCTCTAGACGCCAAATATTATTTACTGAGTTCTAGTCAGTATTTGAAGAAACTTACCAATGGCAACAAGTCTTAGATAGTGCTGGCCCAGTACATCATTATCAGGCCATTTGTTATGCACAATTCCAAGTATGAGGTCACCCAACTCTGAGAAAACTTTCAAGACAGGCCCAGGCTCTGCTCACCACAAAGATCCAGTGCGGCATCTTGATCCAAACCAATAGGCCCAAGACTTGACTGTCCATCATCAGATGAACATTCTTGAGTCTAAGATAAAGTGCATCAGTCAGTTAATAACAAACATATATCTCAGGTACCTCATCAATTGATCTGGTCAATCATTTCAAAAAGGACCAAGGCTTACTCCACTTGTACAAGGCTTAAGGGGGGATCTCTAGAGATTCTCCTTTGCATGGTGGAAGCCTTGTCTTGAGGAGAAGATTGACATATTCTACTATGTCAAACTTGTCCTTTAAGCTACTCAAACGGTCTCATAAGTCCTGAATCAAGATTCGATTCCCTATATTCAGAATAGAATTTAAATTTTAAGCATTATATGAACTATAAAGAATTAAGTTATTAGGCAATTCAGTCATATTAGCGATATTTTACATAATCACAAGGCCCTATTCGCATGACTCCCTCATCAGTGGCCCAATAATCCTAATATCTCTATCATCTGTTCATTCTGGAATCTGGCTAGTTGGGCCTCTATACCAGAACTTTTGGAAGGGCTCCTGCTTGAGATTAATACTAAATTATCTATTGATGAGAAACTATTACCAGGAGTTCAAGAAGCTCAGTGACCTTCCAGGTAGGACTCAATGAAGGACAAACCACTTAGGAATCAAGAATGTTTAATGAATCACTCTTTGCCATTCAAAGTATATCTTGATTTCCCTGTTACTTTCAACAATGTCAGGACCAAGAGGTTTTGACCACTTGCCCCTTTCTAAATTTAGGCCAGGAATCTCAAATTTACTGGAAGCTGTATTATAAAGTATTTTTCTTTCCTTGTCCAGAAAGTCTTTTCTCAGGTTGACATCCCTGAAGGTTGTAATCCTTACTTTTGTTTTCCCTAATTAAATAAAGGAAAGCCAATTTAACTTAAAAGTGGCAAAAAGAAAGTAAAGTTTATCTCTTAGAGTCATCATTATATATGAGGTTTTTTTAGTCAATCTATATGTGTACCAAGCTAAGATCTAATCGTGTTATCAATTGGAGATTTGGTGGCAGGTCGTTAATTTCAGTCAAATAGGATTTTTTTCGCCGCATAGATCAGGTTTAAACCCTGATATTAGGGGGTTTTGGGCGAGTAATATTTGATT